>JAOXNX010000001.1:29646289-29659171 GCA_028566075.1 Solidago caesia
TCTAGCGCGGACCCGGTTAAGACAACGTATGCTAGACCTCCCGATATTCGCGAGTAATCCACACCTTTCAAAAAAAAGATCTTTATGTACTCATACTCCCTCTATAAATTCATGCATATATATATATATATATATATTAATTAATTAAATTAAATAAATTAAGACCATATATCGATCATATATATGCATGTAGGAGCTAAACCTTCTTTTTTCTTATCGACAAATAATTATTGCTACAAAAGATTTGTAATTTCTCAACATTTTTTTCACATTTTTAAAGAAAAGGAATATATTGTAACGATTATGCAGATTATCCAACCATAGACTCAAATGATCTACACAAACTTTCTACTACATTTATCAATTAATTAACCTACCCACCATAGCAAAAAAATCATCACTAGCTTTGTTAAATAAATAAACCAAATATAACAAATCAAGCATTAATTTATGAAAAATAACAACTAAGGGTCTTCGATCGATCACTAGATAATAAATTAGCTTGCATGCTTGCACACTATACCTTGAAGAACCCATTTCACTTTTTCCCTCAGCAACTTGCCTTCACTAAACGTTTCTATTTAAGAAATCACCACTCAAAAAACATTACCACTAATTAACGCTCTAAAGGTATAAATTTAATTAGTGGCATATTAAGCCTTATAAATTTTCTCTCTGTATCATTTGTATTTACATTTTCACTGTTTAATTAGTTTTCATGTTCATACATAAGGGCACACTTCGAGTACTACTACACCCTTCCTCTCCACAAAACATGAAGTCTGGTTCATTTTTTCGATCCACCATGTTATATTTACTCAACAAATTAAGTTCTTTCTAAAGTTTTTTATTTCAAGCTCTTTAAAGATGGTGTGATATACACATTCCATTGCACTTAAAGTATTGAATAGCTAGCCTTTGTTACAACATATCTACTACTAAAATGTAAACAAAAAAAAAGTGGTAACTTTAACTTTTCATAACTCTTAAGAGAGACGGTAAATGCAAGTTGTGTGACAAGTTATGGACCATGTTATAATTCACTAAAAAAAAAAGAGATAATAATAATATTCATTCAATGTACCAAGATGAAAAAGAAGGAGAGAACAAATTAGGACCACCATATTCATGGTAAAGTAAAAATGGATAATATTGGTTACCATATAGTGTCTATATATAAAAAGAAACCTAATACAGAAAAGAAAAAAAAAAATAAAAATTAATACATACTCATGTTATTAAACGAAAGTTTGAAATGGAAGACCCCCGAAGAAGAAATCTTCCTAAACATTCTTTTTGGTCGGGTGTGTGGATTCTTTAAGTGATCCCATGCCATCACATTCTTAAGCCTCACTCATCTCTTTCTCTCTCTCTCTCTCAACATATAAACATATAAATGTTACAAAGAAACAAAGAAAGTGGTCAGAAAGAAAAAGAAAAGATTAAAATCTAGTTGTGTATCTATATCCATATCTATATAAACATCACCATCAGTAGCTGTTGCTGGTGGTGGGTGGTGGTTATATATATAGTATAGTATAGTATATATCTTACCGCCGCATGCATCATCATCTTTTCCGACAATCCAGCTTACTCTTCCTCCATACCCAATCAATCTCCACTTTTATATATTATTATTATTATTATCATTATTAAGTGCAGTGTGACAAATCCTTGTGTTTATTCAATTCTTTCAGTTTGTGATATAAGGTTCTTTGGGATCTGTTGAGTGACAAAAAGACAAGTTTTTTTTCACTTCAATTCCCAAGAAAATTGTTACCCTTTTTTGGTCCACAAACATTCTTTCTGTTGTTTGTTTCTTTTCCCTTTTTTGGTCTACTTTTGCTTGTTTATTACAGTATTTCTGAAATTCAAGAGACTAGCTAGTTCTAAAAACTATAGAAGAACAAGATCGACTTAAGTGAAGAACATCATCATTTTCAAGGTTTTTATGTTGTTCTTGTATAGCTTCTTCATCTTCATTGTTTTCTTTTATGTGTGCAAGTGTTTTGACCTAGTTATTATTTTAGGGATGATGATTTTGATTCAAAAAGTTAATTAAATGGTTTGGTTTTATCTTCACTTCATTAATCAAGAATTTCGTGATAGTTATATGTAGTCATGTTAATGGTTTCATGAAATTAAGCTCTATGTTGTTATATTCCTTTTTTTTTCTTCAACCACCTGATTATTGTGGTATGTGATGATCTTCTTGCAAGATCTCTATAGGCTAGTACGAACTTGAAGCTTCCTTTTTAGGATGCATCTTATTATAGTTTTCACTACTATATATGTATATAACAACATTGAAGCATATTTCCATGTTCACAAAGTAAAGTTCTTGTGTATTTCGATTGTGTATTATTATCAGTTTTTTACTTTTGTTGAGTGGTAAAAAAAACTTGAGTGGCTTCCCTATGAATTGAAAAAGCACACTTGAGTAGTTTTATCTTGATTATCAAGTAATAAATGGACATATATTTTTCATGAGAAATGCATGGCAAGTGTATTGGATTTCAAAATTAACATGATTTTATTCCCTACCATACATGGTTTCCCCTTTTCCGTATTAAGGTTTATTGATACATATATAGAGACCCTGAAATCACTCAATGAAAGGTCACTGGCCTGGGTACAAAATTTCTTCTATTTTCCTAAACATTTTCTTCTATTGTGATACACATTTTCTGATTCCTTCATGGTAGATAATTAAGTCAGTTCATCAATCCATCAAGGCTACAATAAGTATCGATCTAATTAGGTCGAAGATCACCTAAGCTAGGATTGGGGAAAATAATTTAGCTAGGGTTAGGCGTTAATCTACACCTTCTTTCCTTAATTTTGCGTCTTACTTTTTCTCTCGGTTTTAATATTGCCGACTAATTTCTAACAGGATTAAGCGTGAAATACTTAAATGTACATAATAATGGTAGTTAATTTGTGTAGTTAATGTTTTTTCATTCTGATTTTAGGTTTTGGTTGTTATTGGAATTCAAGTTGCTAGCTATCTAGCTACATATAAAAACACATATACTACACACAATCGATGTATTGATAAGTTTTACTATTTAAATTTCTTTTAGACAAGCGGTTTATGATACCATTGGTTCAACGCAAAATAAATACATTGAAACTATTTGTAACCCCTGAAAAGTAATGGTGTTTTTTTTTTCAAATGCAGGTTTTAGACGATACGTACATCATAATCTGCAGAATAATGAATAACTTTTCACATGTACCTCCCGGTTTTAGATTCCACCCAACAGATGAAGAACTCGTAGATTACTACCTGAGGAAAAAGATTGCATCAAAAAGAATTGATCTTGATGTTATTAAGGACGTTGATCTCTATAGAATTGAGCCATGGGACCTTCAAGGTGCTTCAGTTCATCATGTACCAAATTAGAGGTTCCTGAAAATTTGCACACCAAAATATCTGTTGATGCATTTCTAAGTTGTGTTATACAACTTAACTATGTGTTACTTATACTCTGGATGCAAAACTTTCTGATCCCAACGTGCCTTTTCTTTAACGGTAATTCTACATGGTTCAGTTAACAATCTTTTATTATCTTAACACAGATTTATGCAAGCTAGGAACCGAGGAGCAAAATGAGTGGTATTTCTTTAGTCACAAGGATAAAAAGTATCCCACAGGAACTCGCACAAATAGAGCTACAAAAGCTGGCTTTTGGAAAGCCACCGGAAGAGACAAGGGGATATACTCTAAAAATAATTTAGTTGGCATGAGAAAGACCTTGGTGTTTTACAAAGGCCGAGCTCCCAATGGACAGAAATCAGATTGGATTATGCATGAGTATAGGCTAGAAACAAATGAAAATGGGGCGACTCAGGCAAGCTATTACATTCCCTTTCTATAATTTTCTTTTGATAGTACTATCCTTATTAATTAGCTAGATTTATCAAAAGTTTTTTCCATATATACGATTGTTTTTAGTATGCATCATCCATAGGAATAAAAGAAAGCGAATTCTCATAAACTCGAAAACCTATATTGAGTAGCTTTAGGTGAAAAGGAATCTTTCATTGCATAGTTATATATATGGGTTATCATTTTCCTTCTTGGAAAAAAACATATGCATAATTGAACATGCTTTGATTTGGTTCTTTTGTTCTTCAAAATCAAGCGCAGCTGCTAGAAAATATTATGACTATGATGAAGTGAAATTTTGGGTTTTGTTTGCAACAGGAAGAAGGATGGGTTGTTTGCAGGGTATTCAAGAAGCGAATAACAACAGTACGGAGGATGGATGAACATGATTCTATGTGTTGGTTTGACGATCAAGTCTCATTCATGCCAAATTTTGAATCTCCGAGAAGGATAACCCACCCTTACACATCAAATAGTTCATACCATCACCCATTTCCAGGAAAATCTGAGCATGAGCAATTGCATTACAACTTGCCTCAAGATCACTCCTTCCTTCAACTTCCTCAGTTAGAGTCTCCCAAAATTCAACAGCCTGTTCAGCCCTCAACTCAGCAGTTGAACATTAACTTGCTTTATGGTAACAATGAACAAGATCTTCAAGTGACTGATTGGCGCGTACTCGATAAGTTTGTTGCTTCCCAGCTTAGTAATGATCAAGATCCTCCCAATCCACCTCCATCATCTATTCAAATGGCTGAGGATATGAACCTGATTTTAAGTGATTCTAAGAGCGATGAAATGGCTTCAGAATGTGCTTCGATATATCCAAATCCACTTGCCAGGTTGATCTTTGGAAGTAATTAACTAAGAAAATATAATTTGAGTACTAATTAAATCACCAAGAAAAGAAGAAAAAAAAGCGAGTTCAGGTGTTTCGTGGTGACTAGAATGTACTAATATAAAAGTGTCATTGATCTAGTTAATTGTTGTACAAAATAAACATAATATGGGGGTGAAGTGCTTCTATCAAATTTGTTGGACTGATCGAGCTTTGTTAAGTAGATACATATGTAATGTAATTCTTATAACAGATCTCTAATGTCCATGTACGTATTTTGATTGTTGTTATTAATTTGTTACGACTAATTACCAAGGGAATGGATCGATTGTTATTAATTAACATATATTTTTTTATCATTCTTGCACTCAAAAGGAGCTTATAATATATTTTTCTTCTTATCGAATTTTTTTGCTATTTTTAAATCTCTTACAATCCTTCAAGATGTTATAAAGTGACATGATCAAGCTACTTATTCACAAGCGCTTATAAGGAATGGTGAATTCTAGCAATAACTGTTGCATGCTTTGATTAATTATAGACAGGAAAAAAATGGAGAATATACATCTCAATCGATTGAGCTATTGCGGATAGTTTCGTTAAATCATAACAAGATTACTAGAACGCGAAAAAAAATTAAAACTGTTAAGTCAAGGTAATTTCACAATTTAGATTGAAAGTTAGTAAGCAGATCACCTCTTGTTAAGTTGTTCATCAAGTTGAGGTCCGCTTAATAGATTGTATCAATAACAAAATGCTGTTAAATAAAGGATTAAAATATTCTCAAGATTATGACCTTATATATGGTTTAGCAAGTTGAGTATATGTATGTACGTATAAAGGGGAAACAAAGGATCACCCTTGAATTTAATTAGTCATGGCAACAAAAAAAAAAAAAAAAAAGTTGATCAAAATGAAATGAGAGAGAGATGGAGAGAGATACAAATACAAATAGGTGGCACCCCTTCAAGCTTGGTTCATAAATAGTGAAAAATGGCAGATGCTACGCTATAAATGATGGTCTGAAAGTGTGCAAACTAAATGACAACCGAAATGATACATAAGCAATAATTAAGCATGACCAAACATGCTTGTTAGGAAACGGAACAAAACGTATAAAAGATCCAATATATGGGGATTGAACAAGTCGAATTTGCCACAAAATATGGGTTCTAATCCACTCATTGAATAGTGAAATGTAATGACTTAAAAGAGCAAAAAAACTTGTCATGAACCAAAAATAGAACTATTTGCACTAGCTAGCTAGCTACTTGCATATTATCCGACATGAAAGCATGCGATTTTAACCATAAATAATAGACCTATTCGATCTAAAGAAACAAATCAAAAGAGATATAAAAGGAAATTGCTTAGGCACACACAATTGAATGACTCACCATGCAATTAAAGTAGCTTCCTTTAATTTCCAGATGAAATGAGAAATTAATGACACAAGGAATGCATGTAAAAGAGAAAAATAAGTACGTTTTTTTTTAACACTACTGAATCCAATGAAGCTTTTGTAAGATTTGAAGTTAGTTGGATCTTAAGTAGTGTTGAGAAAAGATGAAAGACGATAACTCGAGTTGGATTGAAGAAGAATGTTAATTTGTATTTTTTTTTTTTGTTGCAAAAATTCCTTTTACGCGATGCGAAGCTCAAAGCAGACACCATCATGAGGCGTGCTTGTACTACTGCAGTACTCGTATGAATTTGTAGATAATATAAAACATGCATACGCATACAGGTTTAAATCATTAACAAGTTTTGCTGTTCGTTGACCAACTTTGACTTTCAAGAAACTCATTACATCATTGACTTTTAAGGTTTCTATTGGATCTCCATATTTTATACCTTTTCAAGAAATGCTACGTTATACACAAATTATAAAAATAACTTTCTTCAAACTTATATTATCATGGACTGGATGATCCCTCGTGCAAAATCTAAGTCGATTTCCAATGTTGTGGGGAGACTCCTTGCATGTTGCTGAAGTGGCATACTTCATATGGTAAGAAAGAAATAATAGGATGTTCAATGATCAAGCGCTCCCTCCTGACCTGCTTTGCGAAGTCATCCTAGCTACGGTTCGCTCAAAAATTATGTCATTAAGGTTTAAGAGAACAGATTGGATGGTTTAATTCTACGCTCGACTCTTGGGGTATTCAGTGTGATCAGCTTATTGTCATGGCTGCCGATTGAGTTTTTCTTTTCACTGTTTGTTCGTCTATTTTGTATGTTTATTTTGTTGGCAAATAGCATATAGGTAGACTAGGGTTCTGGTTGTGTTTTGCTAGTTTTTCTGTTGGTAACATCACATATATGAATTAGTGTGGTACTTCAACCATGCTACTTGTAACAAACGTTATTATATTTGTTGTAATAGAAAGTCACCGGGATAACCTTTTATCTTAAAAAAAAACTTATATCATCATAACAAAAAAATAAATAATAATAATAACATAACAAATCAAAATAGTCAAGCTACTAAAATCTATCTGTCGATATAACATCATATCACTCTGATAATTGACTTTAATTGTAGTGTTTGGTTGTCATGAAGTAGAACATTGATAACTTTACAATTACAAGTTTACAAGATCAAACTACCGGCCATATATATTACTCGTAATATTTAAGATCATGGAAGTTGTGACCGCCGGTAATAAATTTTGCTTATGGCTTTCAAAAACAATCCCAAGATACTAGCATAATATATGTGCAAAGCAACAAGACAAACTATTTATTACGATAATATTTTAATGGCAATTTCAACCATTTATGGTAATCGTGAATATTGTGTTGCCTACGTAAGAAAGATGAGTAAACAATATATGGCTACATTAATTAAAAATGGATTTTGCTATTCCTAGCCTTAATTCCTTAAAGGCTATGAATAACATGCAATAAAATGTTATATATAAAAATAACTATCCTCTAATAAAAAATTTCAATTATTATGTACAACACTATAATACGCCTTATCTATAGCCATAAAGGTTATACCTAGCAAACTTCATAAAATATTTGATAAGCTTAAATTTAGAACTAAATTGTTTATCAATTAAATTAGTTACCTTGTGTCCCATAAATTTAAGATTTGGAGATTTTGTATGCGAGTAGTAAAGATTTATTAAATTTATGTTGATTAATAAGAAAGATTGTTTTGTCAATGAGGCACGGATCAATTGAAAAAGGTTTTGAGAACTGTGAGTCTTCTGTTGGACCAAATCCAACTTTCAAATAAAAAGTTTTTTTTTTTTATGACATTAAGACAGCTTCCTATAGATAAATGCTTCGAAAATAAACAACGGTCGTAGACTTCGGAGTAAACTTATTTTTTCAAATAAATTATAAATTAAATTTTATCTTACAATTAAAATAATTATTTTCTTTTTTAGAACACGAAAACACCGATAAAACCGGATATCATAACAAACTTAACGGGCCGAATTAAATATTACTTTCCAAGAAACAAGAAGTTGGTTATTTACAACCAAGCCGCGTTATAATCATATCCCCCACATATATATATAAATACATATACGTAGTGCCCAAGTTTCATTATCGACAGAAACAACAATAACAATATCCTCATAAATCATCATCATTCATATCGTCAAGTTCAATTTGACACCAGAACAATCAAATCAAGCTTCCGGGTTTTCGTTCTGAAAAACCCATTCGAGATGATGAGTAAACAATTCGCAGGAAAATTCGGAGACGACAGGTAATTAATGTATTGTACAATTTATGATACAGTACTTTTGTAGTTTTAATGTTTAATGTCATGTGAATAATGTGTTTTGTGTTCCACATGTTTTAATGTGAATATGAATAATACTAATGTTCTTGGATACGTGATGTTTTGCTGTTGGGGTATATAATTACTTTGTGTCACATAGTCCTGTGCCATCATCACAGAATCCGTCACGGTCTAGAAGTTTTTGTGGTGGAGCGCTTAACAATGGGGAAGATGGACTACCGTAGGCATTACGTCTGCTGTTTCCACACCCTAAACTTGTTCTCGTGCTGACTCCTGTTGTAGGGTTTGTTCCACTTGCATACTTGCAAAGTGCCTACATCATATACAGTTGTTAAATATATGTTTACGTTTGGTCAGGGTATTTCAAAAAATTATACATACGATTTATTTTTTATGAAAATTTATATGGTAAGAGCTGTAGAAATTCCCCAATACCATAGTTGGCTATATGGGCGGATTGGGTTGACGGTGATAACAGGCTACCTAGAATTGCAAGTTAAAACGAATCGGGTTGGGTTGGCCCGTCAAAACTTTTTATGGTCTTTGGCTTTTTGCATTAAAAATGCTTAAAAAACTATTTTATAAAATGTATATGAACATTGTATGTCAAGAATAAACTTTGTGCAACTTCCAATATAGTATGATAATTTATTATGTCTTGATGGCTTAAAAGTTTCTATATATTGTCCCACTTTTACAATTACTAATATGTAAAGACTTAATAAAATAAATGGAAATGCACCTGTTTTTGGGAAAGGTCCAAAACAGCATCACTAAAATCAGCGCCTTCAATAACAGCACGTCCAAGATCACTGCGGGTTAGAACGGTTCTTACTAGGATGGCATTTGTGAGATTAGCTTCATTTAATACCTTTTGTAAGAAACCAGAAATATAAGATATGATTATTAGATAGACGAAGGATTAACATATAGTGACAGCTGGGGTAGCTGCTTAAGTATTAAGTAGTAGTGGTCTAGTGGATATAGTCTAAAAGGTGTATTTATACTGTTTAAAATTTCAGCATCGCTTACCATACGATCCATTAGTGTATCACTGAAATCGGCCCCTATAAGAAACAGTAACAAAATTTTCATCAGAAACAGTGTGACAATTGATGAAACTAGTTTCTGTGTAAAATGTCCTAGAAAAGTTACAAAAGATGCTGTTGAAATAGGTAGGAAAGGCCTCTCAAGAACTCTGTAGATTTGAATGGAAAAATGCTTTTGCATGTAGCTAACCAGAGAAACTTACTGTTGTGCGTCTATTAAAAAAGGAGACATGCAATGATATTAGGTATTTGGTAACAATTAAGTTTACAGACGATGTAGCCTCAATCTTGAAAATTGTCTATACTTTCTCAGAATTATCCAACTTGACCCTGTTTACTTACAAAATCGTGGTTTTGTTCATGCAGTGACTCAATGGATTCATATGCTGATGACTATTATACGACGGAAAGCGCTTACATTTCACCTTATGGAACTGCAGTGCGGCGATGGGAACCAAGAATGTTGTTTGCAAAGAGGGACTTCCCAAAAGCATTTGATGACGTCACTACGCATGCGCTTTCATCAGTATCGAAGGATGGGCTTCAAAACATATCAGCTATTGGTTTTGGTGTTCCCCAATTGCCTAAACGACAGAAAGTGGCTGTGGTTCGTGATTTTCCAATCGGAATGACTGGTAATCATAAAGAGTATGTTGGCCCTGTTGAATCTGAGGAAGGTTCTACTGATTCAGGGACTTTTCATTTACCAGATGTAAATGATAAGTTAGTCGGTGATAATTTAGTTCCTTTTGAAATGGACACCATGTCTAGTGGAGGTTCTATCAATAGAGAAATGCCCAGTTCAGATTATGAAGAAACTGATATCGATGTGTTGATTAGTAAAGTGATTCGTGATTTAGCAGATGAAAGCACTAAGATAGTTAGTGATGATTTGGTCCCTTCTGAAATGGACTCTATGACTAGTGGAGGCTCTATCAATAGAGAAATGCTCGGTTCAGATTATGGACACACTGATCTCAACAAGTTAATTAATACCTATAAAGGAAGAACACTTGACTTACCATATGAAGGCGCCAGGGTAGTCAGTGATGATTTGGTCTGTGAGTCTAGTGGAAGCTCTATCAATAGAGAAATGCTCAGTTCAGATTATGAAGACACTGATATGGACCATTTAATTAAGACTCGTAAAGGAATGATTGATTTGCCATATGAAGGCGCCAGGGTGGTCAGTGATGATTTGGTCTGTGAGTCTAGTGGAAGCTCTATCAATAGAGAAATGCTCGGTTCAGATTATGAAGACACAGATCTCGACCAGTTAATTAAGACCCATAAACGAACGATTGATTTGCCATATGAAGGCGCCAGGGTAGTCAGTGATGATTTGGTCTCCGAGTCTAGTGGAAGCTCTATCAATAGAGAAATGCTCAGTTCAGATTATGAAGAGACGGATCTTGAAAAGTTAATTCATACTGATAAAGGAAAGTTTGATTTACCATATGAAGGCACTAACAATAGAGATGATTTGGACTCTGTTTCTGGTGGAACTTCTAACAATAGAGAATTGCTAAGTTTAGATGAAGACACTGATTATAAAGAAGAAGAAAGATGCGAGGATGAAAGAACAAGCAATGTGAAAAAAGTGCAGGCAGAAGACGACATGTTGGGTCCTTATACTGAATTGAAAATTCATGGAGCAAGTGTAAAAGATATTAGATGGAACCAATCGCAGGGCCAAATACATATTCAGATGTCGATCGATAATTTACAGAAGTACAGCATTAGTATTAAACCTTCTGGAAAAGAAAGTGGGATCCAGAAACGTGATGTCAAAAGTATGACCACTAATCACACTGATACCCATAAAAAACTTCATTCTCGCAAAAGAAGAGTTTCAGTTGTTAGATGTTTTCCTCCAGGATGTGGACCAAATGCTTCACCTTTTACTGATGAAGAATTAGAGGGAGCCTCTTCTCGGTGTGGAGCGATATACGAGAAATAGATGCTCAGCCTGAAATGTCCGATAACGGCGCTGAAGTAGTGAATCTATCGGCACCATAGCTGTGGCATACAACTTTGGACCTAACGGCCGGCCCAGTAACCTTTCGGAATGGGGGATCCCCGTTGGCAACAACCACGGTAGTAGTTGCGGAACTACTGGGCCGGGAGAGGACAACCTCTTGTTCCTGCTCCTCTTTCTTCGCTTCGGGGACGGAGGTCCTACGGTAGGTAACAGCAGGTACAAGCAACTTGACCGAAGGGGACCAGCGCTTCTACTCTTCCACCGTTCGCAGCGAGAAGCAAGGGATGTCGTGAACGGTGGGAGGTCACAGAGAATTTACCTATTCATAGAGTGATCCTATGATCGATACAGGATATAGACTATCTCTTTCTTTATTCGATTCTTTTTCGGAAAAAAAAAGAAGGGTGACTCAACTTCTCAGCTAGAGTTGGGGGTGGGACTTGTTGGCATAATGCAAGCTGGAACGTGGGAATTCGAGGTCTCATGAACTACTACTAAAAACCTACTTTTTTTTCTTTTTGGACAAACGATATCAGGTCAGGTCTATGGATGGATCCAGATCTACGGGCCGGCCGGCCCCGGCCGATGAGCATAGGGAATCTATACTCGAGCGTTCAACTGGGCCCCTGACAGGATAGGTGAGGAATCACTCTTGATCTTTTTTATTGGGGCCTACAACTTCTCCGAGCCGGCTAGCATCCCTTTCCACTGCGCATTTAGCGAACAAAGAAGACGACTATATATAGGATTGAATTCGCTTTCCATGGTGAACTGGTCGTCCCATACCTTCTGCCTGTCTCATATGTGTGGAACCAGGTCTTTTTCGGTTCCAGCCCCCCCTCGAATACATAGGGTAGGTAGGACTGGGTGAGAAAGGGTTCCCTGTTGCCAATAAACTTTCCCCGGCCTTCGATTCCCCTTACTCATAAAGGGTCTTACGGTCGGTACTAACTAAAGAAAAGGAGTCTTCTTTCTAAGAGTAGGCGTGGAGAGCTTTTTGCGGGGAAACTTGCAAGTACAGTTTGGGGGGAGACGGGCGTCGACCCAACCTTATGAGTATTCGGACTATAACAGTTCCGATGAACAGTCACTCACTTTTGACAGTTATATGATTCCAGAAGATGATCTAGAATTGGGTCAATTACGTTTATTAGAAGTGGACAATCGAGTGGTTGTACCAGCCAAAAGTCATCTACGTATTATTGTAACATCTGCTGATGTACTTCATAGTTGGGCTGTACCTTCCTTAGGTGTAAAATGTGATGCTGTACCTGGTCGTTTAAATCAAATCTCTATTTTGGTACAACGAGAAGGAGTTTACTATGGTCAGTGCAGTGAGATTTGTGGAACTAATCA
>JAOXNX010000001.1:29659894-29673479 GCA_028566075.1 Solidago caesia
AGTCACTTTCCATTTGATGATATGTTACTGTTCTTTGTTTGCTAGATAAGTAGATAACATGAGAAGCCCAGTAAAAATCATAAAAAAAAATAAATAAAAAAAAAATTCTGGTTGGCGGGTCAACCCGCCAACCCGCCAACCCAACCCGGACCCGACCTGAAAAAATTCAGGTTGGCGGGTTGACGGGTCGGCGGGTCGAAAAAATCCAACCCGAACCTGCTTTTTTTTAGGTCGGTTTTGGGTCGGGTTTCGGGTCGACGGGTCGATTGACAGCCCTATCTAAAACCAAGGTCGATAGTACTCTGTATTATAACTTATTAATTAATGTTGTACTGCCCAATAGAATTCCTCTCTGATTATGTTTTTTTGTTTGTATTTGTGCCATTCTGGTACGGTGCTGGAGTAGTCATGTCACTAAAAGCTAAATAAAAAAGTTAATTCTTTATTTTTTAAATCATATTAATGTTATAACATTATTGAAGTATAGTTATTTACTCATGCAGTTTTTTTTTAACACCGTTGTTTGGTTCGTGATAACAGAATTTGCTTTAAACAATTCATTATCTGTTGTCATGTTAGAACCTTACCATTTAACAATAAAGATGTTTATTTTTAATCAAAAGTCACCTGTCAAAGAAATAAATAAATAAAATATTTACTCGTGTCATGTGTTATATTTTGAATATTTTTTTGGATCACTCTACAGTCCAATAGCGGATCCATGTGGAGAGCAGGATATGCAAAAAAAAAAAGTTAGTGTTAATTTTTTTTATATATAAAATTATTATTTTTTGTTACTAATAGTGCATATCCTAAAAAAAATGAGTGCATATCCTAAGTAGACATAACAAACCATGAAACCTAGACGAGGAGATTTATGAATGAAATGTATGTAACTATACTATGTTATTAACTACTCGTTTATTTTCGTGTACTTATTAAGTTTTTGACTATTGAGTTTTTGACTAAGGTGTTTATCAAATCAAAAAATGCAAACAAAGCCCGAACAAAAAACGTAATTTCAAAAATATTATTAAATTTTGCATACCCTGCTAAATTTTTCTGGATCCGCCACTGCTACAATCTACTCTTACTTGACAAAAAAAAACATGCGATGTTTTTTTTTACAAGCAAATATTTAATATATCTGATATTTATATATAAGCTTATATCATTTCTAAGACAATTTAGTTATTCATTTAAATTTAAAATAGTGTAATCAATGTTAACCTCTCATTTTAAAATTTTAAAATAATAGAGCTAGCCAAAAAATAAAAAATAAAATAGAATACAAGAGACAAAATTATATATACTTTTATAGAGTACATACCGTTTTGTGTGAAGAAAACTATTTTATTAAACATTACATGAATAAGAAATTAAGAATGAATTACACACATCATACATTTTCATTTTCATTTACTATTTACTTTTGTGTATGAAAAAGAGAATGATTATAAAATGACACACGAAAACAAAGATAGCAATTTGTTACGTATCTAAAACTCTAACCCCTGTTAAAAGTTAGATTTTTAAGATATGTAAAATTATCATTTTATCATTAATGAATTTACACCACCAGTCTCTTATCTTTTAAAATATCTCTACTACCCCCTTCACATCAATCACATTACATCAATTACCTACACCACTCAACGCCGCAGACGCCACCAACAGTCGTTGCCACCATCAACACCAGTCGCTGACGCATTGCACATGTACCTATATATTTTATGTAAACAGCACAAACAAATTATTCATTCATACCAACTAAATAAAGCACTTAAATGTTTTTACTTTTGTTCAAAAAATATATCTACCAAACCACCCACAAATGTTTTGGTTTAGGGGTACGTTTGTACTTAGGACCTCTTAATTAATAAATATATAGATGCATTTGTAGGAAAGCAACAAATGAAGGAGTGTGCGATAAATGAGTCCATGCAAATGTCCCTTTCTACATCTTCACTCTAGGCTTTTGTACAATTTTCCAACATGCTTTAACTTCCTTTTCTTTTACCCTTTTGATCTATCAAAAACATTTCCTCTGCTTCATGTTTAATTACTTTTCATTTCATTTAACATATATAACTTTAATCTACACTATCTTATAAAGTTATTTGACTCATTTCTTAAATTTTAAGTATTTTACATATAATTTCTTTTCAACACCAGACATAAAAAGCAAGTACAAATTATAATATTTACATAATTAATAATAGACTAAATTACATAGATGATCCATGTTGCTGGAATTAAATTTCACATATCATTTATTCCTGTAATTTTAAAATTATATTGATGATACCTAATTTTTTATTTTTGAAACTTTTTATACTCATAGTCTATATTGAGAAAAAGTACACACAATAATATCAAAACAATAAGGAAGATCAATAAAATTTAACCTAAATCATAGGTCCATTATGCACGTTTTAATTAACCACAAACCTCTTTTTTTTTTCAATAGTTTTTCTTTAAACTTTCATTTACTTACTTGTTAGAAAACATGTTTACCTATATAAATTAATCGGTTTCAAGTACAGTTGACATACGATCGAGATGGGTTTATTAGGGAATTTGACATTGCTTCTAATTGGCATAATGAAACTTTTTTTTTTTTGAACGGAAGTATGTTATATTCACAGACCCCTGTAAACAGGCGGTCGAAAAAGAATTACAAAGCTATAAGAAGTTAAATTTACACCAAACGTCCCAATTGATGTTTTTATCTTTGGACCTATTGGAATACCATAAGTAACCGAATGACTTAATATTGTGAAAGATTCTGCGAGGGCTTGCATCCACATTGTTGAAACGAGTATCATTCCGAGCAATCCACAAACACCAACACGTAACCCAAATGATTCCTTTGAACACTTTCCTAGCCTTCTTCCCAAGTCCCACGTGCTTATGCAGGTCGACCAGATCCTTAATCGAGAAAATAATAACTGGTCCTATGTTGCACCACCGGCACACAAGATGCCAAACTGTATCAGCCACCTCGCAAGAGCACAAGATATGATCAATAGTTTCAGCCCCCTCGTCACACCACCCACACCTAATGTCCCCAAACCAGCAGTTCCTAGCCTGAAGCGCGACCAAGGTGGGAACCCTGTCCATCACCGCCCTCCAAACAAAAAAATTGCATTTTTTGGGAACCCAACTTGCCCATTTGAACACAAACCTGCCAGAGAAATCCCGTTCCATGATGATCGCTTCTTTCATGCTTTTAACAGTAAACACATTGCTCTTGTCCCCCCTCCATACCCATTTATCTCTAGCATTCGTTATATGCACCTGTTCAATCAACCTTGAAAGCCTATCAAGTTCACCCGTCTCACCATTACCATGGATCAGTCTAGACCATCCCCAGGCACTGTAACTGCCAATCCTCTCGCGAACCTTACACCCCTTATTCTGCTCCAAAGAAAATAAAGCAGGGAAGTCATCTTTGAGCGGAGTGTTAGTCAACCAAGGGTCAATCCAAAAACTAATGTCATTTCCGTCCCCCACGATTCCTTTAACCATGAGGTTAATGGGAACCCCCGCCACCTTCACCGCCTCAAGAGACTTAGCAACGTTAGACCAAACTCCAGGAATGTACTTGTTATGAGGAACCGGACTCCAAACCGACTTGCTACCATGAATCGAATCAATAACCAAACGCCACAGTTTATTGTCTTCCGTTCTATACCTCCAAAACCATTTGGAGATCAAGGCGATATTGGAGTCTTTAATTTTTGTCAGCCCGAGGCCCCCAACCTTAACCGGCGACGCCACCCGATCCCAAGCCACCCAATTAATCTTCCTATTTTCACCCGTGCCTCCCCACAAGAATCTCCTTATTATTGATTCCAAACCTTCAATAACCTTTACCGGAGCTTTAAAGATAGAGAGGTAGTAGGTCGAAAGGCTTTCCAATACCGCTTTGATAAGAGTTACCCTTCCACCCATAGACAAAAGCGACCCTTTCCATCTAGCCAATCTTGACTCAAAAATATCGAATAAAAACTTCCAACTAGTAACCTTATTCATGTTCGCTCCCACCATGATTCCTAAGTGAACAAAAGGGATCGAGCCCGTCTTGCATCTGAGAATCTCAGCCATTGCACCAAGGCTTTGACTATCAACACCAAACCCATACAAATTCGACTTCCCCATATTAATTTGGACACCTGAGCACAAATAAAAAATCCGCAGCAACCTAGCAATATTATGAATGTTCTGATCCGACCATTTCCCCAATATAATGCAATCGTCTGCGTATAACAGATGAGAAAGTGTCGGCCCCCCATTGGGTAGTTCCACCCCCTTATACACCCCACCCCTACACGCCTTATTAATCAGGTCTGACAAAGCTTCCATAGCTAAAATAAACAAGAAAGGAGATAGCGGGTCACCTTGGCGCATGCCTTTAGTACACTGAAACTCGAAAGTTGGGGAACCATTGACCAGCACCGCCGACCTAGCAGACTTCAGAATTCCCATAACCCACCCGCACCACCGACTAGGAAACCCAAGCTGCCTCATCACCTCGATCACAAAATGCCAATTAACATTATCATAGGCCTTTTGAAAATCAATTTTGAAAACAAACATTTGTTTCTTCCTTCTCTTTGACCACGCTATCACTTCATTCAAAACAAGCGGCCCATCGAGGATAAGTCTATCCCGAAGGAACGCGGTCTGATTGCACGAGACCACCGAGCCCATCACCATCTTTACCCTGTTCGCCAACACCTTAGATATAACCTTGCTAATGATTCCCACCAAGTTAATGGGCCGGTAATCATTTAACCCCCCGGGGTCTTTGCATTTCGGGATAAGAGAAATAAAAGAGGAACTACACCCTCTGCTGATGTTGCCTTCTTAAAAAAAAACCTGAAAAAGATTAAAAAAATCTGCCTCGAACAAGTGCCAAAACTTCTTTAGGAACCTGAAATTAAACCCATCTGGTCCCGGGGCCCTGTCGTCGCCACAATCATACACAGCCCTTTTTATTTCCTCCCCCGTGAATCTCTTGACCAGGCCATCAGCCTCCTCACCAGAGAGAATGTTAGTGAACTCACAATTTATCCGCGGTCTATGCTCCCAGTCTTCATGAAACTAAAACGTTGATAAAAGGAGATTAGATCAACATTCATGTCATTCAAGCATCTACTTCATGTCTTAAACTTTAGCAGTGGGTAGTAATGACATTAAACAATATTGCCCTAAAGAATCTTCTCCATTGGTTACTAAAGCTAACTAGCAGGTAGAAGATTTTGGTGTAGATATTTTAATTACGCTACAACTATCTTAATTGGTGTAGATATTTTAATTACGCTACAACTATCTTCTCAATTGTGTATGCATCTATATATTTAACTAATTCTAATTAAAAATAAAAAAGTGAATGAATTAAAACTCCAAGTATTAAATTAATATATAGACGCGTCGACGTTATTACATTAATTTATCTACATATAACCAAATTACAATTAAAAAGTTGGCTTTTTCATTAGTTGAAACAAAGTTTATAATATTATTTTTTTTAAATAAGTCAATGGAATATTAGAGTAACAATATTTATTAAGAAAATATATTTTATGATTAAAACGATAAAAGATTAAAAACAATATATATTATTAACCCTGATCATCTTACTCTAACAAAAAATATTCATAGTAATCAATTAATCGACATGAATTGCTGATCGAGCATAAAGATATATTGGAAGTAGGGAATAATATATATGGCTACTGTATGTCTCTTTCTTTTCTACACTTCCTAAATAGAGTACAACAAAGGTGAATCTATCTCCCACACCAAGACTACTCTTTTTATTAATAAGAGCGAGCGAGCTCCCAAAAGCATATCCAACTTGTTTGTTAATCTGTCAACTCAAATCCCATCATCTCATTTTATATCTATCAATCAATCAATCAATCAATCCCAATATCATATCCCCACATACACTTACATAAATTTCAATACCACCTAACCGAACAAATATGTCCATTTCTACCACTACCACCACCACCACCACCTTACCATCTCCACCACAATCATCCTTCCACCACCAATCCGCCGATCAGCTATGCTATGTTCACTGCAACCATTGCGACACCGTCCTCGCCGTAACTATATATCTTGAATTCTCTCTTTCTTTCTTTATATATATACAACTCAAGGCGTTTTTTGGATTGTGTTTTAGAAATTATTATTTTTAATAATCACTTTGAATATATTACTCTTGGAAAATCGGCAAATTAGTCAGCTCAATTTTCCAAAAAAGTTGAGAGAGACTATTGAACACTAAAACTTTATATTGAGTACTGCCAACTTAATCAAATTTTCTTTTTTATTTTCGGATTGTAATAAGATCATTTACTTTTTTTATGATTTCCCGTAACATTGAAAGTTATTATTTCAGTTTAACTAATCATGTGAAATATAAATAATCAAATAAGTCATTTGCAAACACAATCCCAAATTAATAGCCTTAAATTCTTGTAGTATATCTTGTTGACAGGGTTTTTGTGATATATATATATGATATAGGTGAGTGTTCCTAGCACAAGCTTGTACAAGACGGTGACCGTCCGGTGTGGCCACTGCACCAACCTGTTGCCGGTCAACATGCGTGGCTTGATGCTACCACCGCCGGTGGTCAATCAGTTTCATTTTGGTCACTCTTTTGTAACGCCATCTACACATGGTCTTCAGGTAATATATATATTTGGATGTGTACTAAATTGTAGTTATAAATAAGTGGGTAATAAAAATCATTAAAAAGATCACGGGGTTTGATTATTGTGTGATCAGGATGATCGAGTTCCAAATGTGAACTCAAACTTTGTGATGAATCCGACAGCCACAAGAGGATTGAATGATCTTTCAAAACACCCTCTGATTAATAGAGGTGAGTTCCTAACTAGTCATTTACTTATAGGCGATGATCTGTACACCACCAACTATGTATGATAAACAGTTTTGTGATTAATATATGTACATACACATATCCATATATACATGAAGGTATTAGCTAGGGTTTCTTCCCTTAACCTAATTTGATTTTACTTAAATAATACTAATTAGATGTTAATAATTTTCTATATGTAAAAGGCTAAATAAAACATTTAAAAATGTCGATAAAGCTATGAACCCTAAATTGACTTAATTTAAAAAAGACCCTGAAAGCTTTCCTTTTCTCGTCTTTCAATGTTTCTTAACAAACGCACTTTTGTTTTATTTTCTCCTTTTTCCGGCTTTTCCCTAGAATCCTACATCAATTAACTTAAGAACATAAAATTAGCGGCTTTTGATGATGGTTTTCCTGTCATTTATGTTATAGGAGCGTTCAAAATTATCCCATTTTGTAAATCAAAAATAAGATGTGAATTTATCCAAAAAATTGGATATTTGGATATCCGGATTTTCAATTTTTGATATTGATTTCAATAATTTCAGATATTTTGGATATCTGAAAATCGTTTATTTTCTATTTTTAGTTATGTTGTTCTAAGGGGGGAGGAGTCATGTGTTCCAAATTCACAACCCTTCCAAATTCTACCAATAAGATTCTGCCAACTCATTTCAGCCATTCAGCCCTCCCAACCAATTTCAGTGGCTCCCATGAGATTCCAGCCTTCCCAAATTTTTTATTCCCCCCCCCCCCTAAACTATTAAACTAAACAATTAATAGCTAAAACACATAACATTTTATTAAAAATTAAAAAAGAAAAGTACATAAATCTTAAAAGGAACATTGCGACATTTTTTTAAAAATAAAAATAAACTAAATTAAGTCTTCAATCGATGGTGGTTGGTTTGCTGGGTCATCGAGGAATGCTAAGTCTAAACCCGCTACGTGCTCCGTAAGATCAAACCGGAGAGGATGATGGATGTTTTCGTCATGTAACTCCGCTAGTACATTTGGGTCATAAACTATTGGCATCAGTTGGTCCATTATATGAACCGGTGATATTGCTCTCCTGTCGTCTTTTATGATCATGTTGTGCAATATACAACACGCGTAGACGTATTTTGAAAACTTCTCTGTTGTCATAGGCCGGAGAGGACGGTCCAAAATCTTCCATTTCCCTTTAAGAACGTCAAAAGCTCGTTTGACATCCTTTCTTGCCGCCTCATGTAGTCTCTTGAATCTCTTTTCCTTCGGATCGACTGGATGCGAAATTGCTTTAACAAACGTGGACCACTTAGGATAGATGCCATCAGTGAGAAGGTATCCACGTTTGTAGAAGCGCCCATTTACAGTAAATGAAGTGTTTAGCGATGTTCCATTTCACTCGGTAAGATACAACGGCGACTGATTCAACACATTGATATCTTTGTTTGAACCAGGATGACCAAAAGACGCATGCCAAACCCACAAATCTTGCGAAGCAACACACTCAATCATTTTAGTCGAAACTCTATGATCACCCCTCGTGTATTGTCCTTTCAACAGTTTAGGACAACTTCTCCACTCGACATGTGTACAATAAAGGCTACCAAGCATTCCTGGAATGTGATGCCTGTCTTTGTGCACCTGTTTCACGAGTGCAACGTTGTGAGCTGTCGGCGCCCGTAAGAACTCACGCTTATATAAAGCAATGATCGCATCACAAAAATATTCAAGTGACTCACGTGAAGTTCTTTCAGCCATGTATAAATTGTCATCAAAGTTATCTGGAGGTTCACCCGTTGAGAGTTGTTTAATTGCTGATGTGCATTTTTGTATCGCTGTGAAACTTTTTTTTGCCCCTACCGTCGAATCCTCTTGAAAGTACTCGAAATTTGCTTCAATATCACCAACAATTTTTAAAAACAAACGGCGACTCATGCGAAACTGATGACGAAAATATGCTCGCCCCACTTTGGTTCTTCAACGAAATAGTCACGCATTAGTATTTGGTGAGCTTCTTCCCAGTTTCGTTCAGTATGCGTCTGGGTATCGACAGAGTTTGTTGAGTCTTCAAACTCGTCCAACGCGGCTTGAAAAAATGCAAATTAACTACCCGTCGATAAATCGAGAATCAAAAGTGGGGCGACTATATCGTCGGAAGATAAAGATCAAGATGAAAACATTGTTTGAAGTGTATGTGAATGTGGGAGTGTTATTTAGAATGAAAGTGTTGTATGTTGTTTAAAATGGAAGTATGTTGTATATATAGCATTTTTTTTTTTACACTCTTGGTCCTTCTAACAGATACTAACGGTAATATGCTTTTTTTTAACTTTTTTTTTTTCAGTTCTGGTCCTTCCTAACGGCTAGTAGTAACGGTCACATGATTTTTTTAATTTTTTTTTTTTTAACATATTTCGTCCTTGTAACGGCTACATCTTTAAAGCCTTTTTTTTTTACATAAATAGTGCCTGTAACGGTCAAATGCCAAAAGGTTCACCACCGGGCTTTAAACCTGTCGACCAACCCTCCCAAACATATCCATCGGGGCTGGGGTGGTGTTACCGCCGGTGTGGGGGGTACCCGCCGACTACCCGTCCTCCATTCCGCCTCCCCTAATACTTATTGATTTATATGCAATCCCAATACTCAATTTTTTATATGTTTGACTCCTAACAATTCTAAGCTCATATAAATTTACAATATGTCAATCATATGCAATTCTTGTCATTATTGATGGTTTTGCTCATTTTAAAGAATGTAAAACTTCATGTTTGTGGCTACAATATTGAGATGATTTCCTTTAGAGTTTTAAACATATATTTTGTTGTTTTATTTTATTAAAATTTTACAATTTGTAGATGATTTTGAATATTACGATAATCTGATACATGTATCTAAAATTATCCAAAATTTCAAATATGAAAAGTTTAGATATCTGAAATTTCAAGAATTCGGATATTCAAAATCTTGTATTCAAAATTTTGGATATCCAAATTTTTAGATATCCGGTTTTGGAGTATGTTTGGATGAGAGTTTATAAGAGCTTATTTTGGCTAATTAAGCTTATATATATATATATATATATATATATATAAAGTTTAGGCTAAAAGCTTTGTTTTGATGACAATTTGTTTTTAACTTATTTATATTTTAATTAAGCTCCTAAAAGATAACCTACTCCAGGTAGCTTATAAAATTAACTTGAGTTTATAATATGATAGATTAAATAAATATTCTTAAAATTTTTTTGTTCCTAGTTTATAGGCATGTTCTTTTGTGTCGTTTTACACTTTAAAGCTTTAGCTCCAGTTATTTTGCCAAACACTTTTATAAATTTGCAGCTATAAAAATAAGTTTCAGCTATCAACTTCGGTTTTCAAATAAAACAAGCTAAAATGAAGCTTTTAGATGTATATCAATTGTGTTTGTAAAAAGCAAAAGTAAAGTGGGAAAGTGAGGTGTAAGAAAGATTTTCAATATGTATATGAAAGTTATGGGAAAAAACTTACAAATGTGTAAGTTTAGGATGCTATTTATGCTAATGAATAAAATTTACGCATAGCCCCTTAGACTATCATTAATCAATATTTTTAGTCCTAACAAAAATAGCATGACTGCGCACAAAACCTTGGTTGATAAAAACAATGGTTTTATTTTAAAGGGTATATCTTTAAATAAAAATTGACATAATTAAAAAAAATTCTAATGAAAGAACATAAAATTTATTTGAAGAAAAAATGATTTTAAAATTAACTTTATAAATAATAAAAATAAAAATTCACAATTACTTTAGCCTGCCAAAATACAATTTTACCAAATCACATTGACAATTGATCATAAATCGATCGATACTAGTTACTTGTGATTTCATGACCCACATATGAAAGATGTTACCAATAGACATGAGTTTGATCCTCCAAAGTGGGGTGAGAGCATATATATATGGTGTTAAGTGGGAAATATTTTACAGGTATATCTGTTTTGTTAGGTGATGGGTATACCACCAATATAGTACACAGGGTTATGATGTCCTTGTCATACATTTTTACCAAATCACATCAAGAGAGGTTACTTCTATGAGTTAACATAGCATATGGGCAATATAGTATATCATTTATATCCGACTAGAATTATGTCTGGACAATACATGATGGTTACCCACTTTGACACATAGTTAGAGACGAGGGTGCATGGGCCCGTTGAATGTTGGTTTTTTATGGTGATCGATGACGATGATATAAGAAAATTGGGATAAATAGTGATACAATGATAAAATACTTGATTTTTTAATTAGTTTTAGTTATTAATTTAACTTTTTTTAATAAATGCTGACTTTTTACCTAATATTAATTAGTTACTCGTAATTTCTTTTAGATCTAGTTTGTAAAGTTATAATAGTAACATCCATTTGTTACAAAAATTTTTATCATGTATGCCAAAAGACTCATAAATAGTTTTTATAGTTGTGTAGACTGTAGACAACTTGTTCATAAACATACACACAAAAACTCCAGTACTCCCTCTATTTCATTTATTGTTCAAGTTATTATTTATATTTGTTTCAAATAATTTCTATTTTTAAAAAACCTACACTAATTACTTAATTTTTTAGCTAATAAAATATTCAAAGAAAAAACAAATACTACCATATGCGACACATATTTAAAAGTGAGGAGTCAAATTAATATCCTGAAAAGATGCTTGAAGTGACACTATAGATTCTCTATAACATATTTAAAGTGAGGAAGTCAAATATCCAGAAAGTTTTTTATTTATTGATATAATAATATTTTGTTTAATCAGCACCTGAGAAGCGGCAGAGAGTGCCATCGGCCTACAACCGATTCATCAAGTATTATTCTTTACCATATAGTATTTTTAATTTTTCTTGTGTTAAAATGTTAAAGAGGATCGAATTTAATTTATATATTTAATTAACAAAATGCAGGGAAGAAATACAAAGGATCAAAGCAAGAAATCCAGATATTAGTCATAGAGAAGCTTTTAGTGCCGCAGCCAAGAACGTACGTAACATGCCTACTTTCTACGTACTTGACAATTATTTTAATTTATATGAATCATATATATTATATTGGTTTTATTACGTATATATACCAGAAATCTATATCCATATTATTTGAACAACAATACATTATTTATATATGCTCATAAAATAAAATGATATAATAGTTAATTAGCTTTATATATATATGCTAGTTTTAATACCCGTACGATATACGGATTGATTATATATATTGTACGATCGATTTTTTCTAAATAAAAGATGGATAAATAATAAATAATATTAAATTATAAGTTAGAAATACAAATTAATTTAGATATTTCATAGATTAGAATAAATAAATTTAATTTTTATATATTATAAATAACAATATGTCGTAAATTAAAAATTATAAATTACCACAGAAAATAGGAGTGGTGATGGAAATCTATATTTATGGTAACAATGAATAGAATAGGATTTTTAATATCATAATTTTAGTTATATTAGGTAACTATATTTATATATTAATTAATTAAAAGTTTAACTATTTATGGTATCTAAAAAGTAGAATTTTTAAATATAAATTTAAAAAGACACGTGTCACGTTAATAAAACGCCACGTGTCGATTAAAGGAAGCATCAATCCTGTTTTAGTTTATTGGTAGATATCAACTCCAACCATATATATATATAGAGATGGACGTAATGAACACGCACCTGCAACAAGACGAGAAAGAAAGAAAACGAGTAGTAGTGGTACACAGCGAGCAGCAGTAGAGGTGGGGTTCGGTGGTCGTTCATGGCAGCAATGCGAGTTGGTGGTGTAGGTGGCTCGGTGGTCACAGCAGTGGTGAAGATGGGGATGGTGCGAGTGGTGGTTCAGCAGCCAAGAGTGGCTGAAACCTATGGTGGTGCGCTTTGAGGAAGAGGGAGACGAGAGAGATTTTATGATAGAGGGAGATGGTGCTGTGTTTATTTTCATGCAAAGCATATGTATATATATATACTAACGGAAGATAGATAGATTTAAGGATAAATAGATAGATAGATTACGTACTGTATATATATATATATATATATTATATTAGCTTCTTGGTTCATAAAAGAGAAAGGAATCAATTTGATGTCCACTAGAAAAAGAAGAGTATAATATCTGTTTGTGCTTTCTTACTGTAAATCCTCAAGCAAAGAATGAAAAACAATTTGTTAGTTGTCCACTAACAATTAGATGTCAACTGCATTTTGTAGTGGTTTGTTGTCGGTTACTTTACAGCAAGATAACCAAAACAATTTCTAAAGTTGTTTCTACTGAGATATTAGATGTCAACGATTTATAATTGGTTGTATATTAGTTGGAAGAAATTGGATGATTTCCTTCATGATATATTTTATTTGAACATCTATTGTCCATTAAAAATGGATGTCGAATATGTCAACTATAATATATATATAAATTCATAGTTAGTGCATATATGTATGTATATAATAAACTTTGATTTCAATCCACCGAAAGTGATAGATAGAATATGAATAAAATTTGTTTTGTTTTGTCTACTAATAAATTTAAACTAATAATTTTGAAAAATGACATTTTTGACGGATGTCACAAATTATCGGATCGAAAACCTATGAAAATCACCACCGAATTCGCACGAATCCTTGAAAATCACCTAGGGTTTCTTCTT
>JAOXNX010000001.1:29683138-29696362 GCA_028566075.1 Solidago caesia
TATGGTCGTGCTGGCTTTTACTTGGATGGACTGGGTTTCTATTCCAAGATTACCATCTGAAATGCTTCCGCTTGTTTTTTTTTTTATTTTATTTTATTGATGGATGTATGTATGTTTCTTGTGAAAATAATAAGTTGATCGTCTTTATCTTTTTTTCCAAGTAGTATGACAACATATTTCATCTATCTATATTTTTTTTTATATATATAGTCGAACTATCATTATTATTAGGTTGTGATGTTTAATGTCTCGTTGTAGTTTGCAACTGATGATATACCCACCGCTCACGAAACTACACTTTGGTGACTACGAAGGTTTGCATGCACGGAGCCTTCATACGGAGGCTACCCCAAATTATTCTATATCATTAGGCACGAAGCCCTGCTCTCGTGTTTAATAAAGATATAGCCAAACAAACCCTGCCCGAATTTGTATATATCTACTCTTCCCTTAAAACAATGGGATTCGCCCATATCTTTTCCATACATACTTAACTTATCACATAGTGAATCGGATAAATATCACGAATTAAAGGATACGCATAATTTATGATTTAATATATGGTAATCAAATCAAATCCGATATACATCTCTCGGATAATAATCCAATATGAAGGGATTTCCAAATCCCTAGTTTCGTCTCCAAGGTATAGTTCCCCTATAAATAAAGGAGCTCACATTCGATATGGACGTGTTACTCTTGGTCTTGGAATTGGTGGCGTAAAGTGTAAACCATATGTCAACTATTCCCATCTCTTGTAACCCCTCCACCATCACCACCACCATAAAATCACCCAAAATGCTAATCTCTTCAACAATTTGAATCTTCAGATTCTTTCTTTGACTCGGTCTGCTACACACTTTACTTTGATACTTTCCATTAATATTTCGCCATGGCTTTATTGCCTCACCTAATTTTGTAACGAGCACTCGTTATCGAGTGAGAAAAGATTGTTCAAATCATTTAAAAGAAACTTTTAAGATGAATCACATCGATCATCCTTGGAACAAATCTTCAGATCTGTTAATCAGTTTCTAGTTCAAAAAGGCCGTTTATCCCTTCCTTAATCTCTTATTTATGCTCACGTCATCAAATAAGAATGTCTAGGCTTGAGTAATAATCATATGAGCTCAATAAAATCCACTTAAAATCATGATGAAATGTATTAATCATTACATATAGCAAGTAGTGAAAAATTAAAGAATGATGAAATAAATCCCAGATCAATCACTACAACAGAAACATCTGGAAAGTTTTCAGAAATAACATGAGTTAAGATTTTGTATCAACAACACTTTAAGCTTTAACATAAATCAAATCAGAGCAAGAGACCACTCGATAGCATCATAATTATCATCCCGACCCATCCGTACTCACCACCGGAAAATCTAATGGATGTCCCTGGAGAAGTATCTTGGGGCCTGAAAATGTCAACCAATATTTAGGATCAGAACTGTAAGTGTATAATAAGGAAAACGGGGACTAATGGACTATTATAAGTAAGTATACATACTTCTGTAAACGGCTGAGGGCCCCGCAAAAAAGAGCGTTGTCGGGCATTGGCAACTCCGTCTTGTTATTTTTCTCGGGATTAACGATTCTAATATAAGTTTCTTGACCAAGATACCACGAGTCAAGATTTTCAGTTCTTAGGTTCCATACTCCTACATTGTCTAGTGAGATCAACACAGCCGTCCATGCTCCAGGGAAAACCTACATACAGAGTATGTTTCAAATGTGCAATTTTTTAAGCTGTAACAATAAGTGGATGTTTAGCATTGCATATTGAAAATGATTATGTGATTACGGAATAATCAATTAATCGTCATCAGATAATCAGTTGCAACGAAACAGGTTGCAGTAGATATTATTTGGATGTGGTTCCATTAATCAAAGCTGCGATAACCAGATGTCCAGATGATCAAGTGATCAACTATCTTTGTATTCAGAAAATCTGATTATTTAAGGAATTGATAGATAAATATTCAAATGGTCATAAAAGTTTTGATGAATCTCGCCAAAACCAACCATTATCATATTCACTATACCCGAACACTAGAAATTGATTTAGGAACTTAAAAACGCAATAATCACATAATCACTTTTTAAACGCAATGGAAAACACCTTTTTAAAATCATCTGAAAGGACATATTTGGATGAAAATGATTAACATTTTGTAAAGTATAACTGAAAATATCTTGGATTGGAATTAAAAAGAAAAAGGGTTACTATATATCTCTTGGATTGGAATTAAAAAAAGGGTTTATATATATATGTATATATATAGTTCCAATCAAATAAGAACATCCTTAAAGTAAGCACAGTGTGAGAACATTCAAAAAACTATATATATATATATAGTTTTGCTGCAACCGAACATCGATAACTGATTATGACAGCTTCAAACCACAGCAACCAAATAAGTTAGAAAACAGAAATCAAAACACATCAGCTAGTTTTGAACCAATATTTATGCCAATGATTCTTGAAATACCTGTGTGGTACTACGAGCAATGCCATCCCATTTATTGTAAGTCCCTCTGCTATCATTTGTCCACTCACCATAACCCATTCTGAAATCAAATGAATTAAAGATTAGATCCGAAAACTAACACAAAACAACATAAATATATAAAATGAAAGGCTTCTCATACCCAACTACAAAAAATGCATATCCGTCAATATGATAACTATGCATTTTCGTCTCATTATTTTGTAATATAACTTCCATAAATCCTCTATAAGTTCCATTAATAACCGATGTCTCCATCTTCGGTGGTCCCGTAATGGGCTCGGTAGGAAAATCGAGCTTATATACTCCCTTCAGTTTGTACTGATCAGCAAGCCTAATAGGTGTTGTAGGATTCACAAATGAGATCCCACTAAGTGTAGCCCTCCGTTTCCCGTTAATTGTCACCGGTGGTTTGTTTTTAAGTATATACACTTCAGTCACATTAATAGAACCGTATTTAAAAGAACCCTGCGGGTTAGGTCGGGCACCACTAGCTGAAACATTCCCCCTGCATGAGATCAATCATTCAGAAAGGAAAAAAAAAACATCACTAGGATCCGTTGATAAATCATTATAGTTACGGGAATGTTAAGTGACCCTACCTGATGGACCGGGCTTGGTTCATTGAGAAAGTGTTATCGTACTGATCTTGAGGGGGGTCAGGAAGTGGGCCTGAGGCTTTCCCTTTAGAGTTTGAGTAGCGCAAGATCCCGACACCAGTAACCCTTTTCCAGGTGGATTCGTTAACGAATCTAGCACTGGCAACGATATAGTAATCGCTACTTGCATTTTGGTCCATTGTGATTAAAAACGAGTATGATTGTCCAACGTGTATATCTAAACTAGTATAGTTTTGTTGCACAGTGTATGATCCCTCAGTTTCTGCTAATTGTAGGTTGTGGTTTTGAATTCTAAAATTCAAACTAGTCGACACACCAACATTGCTTACACGAATACGGTAAGTTTTGCCTGTTCAAAGTCAACCAAGATGACTAGTTCAGAACCATACACATATCAAATAACAAAACTAATAAATGTAAACATTCCTTCATGTACTACTCACCGGGTTCGACATTAATAGTTTCATAATCAATCTTGTCCGGGACAAGAGTATCGTTATATCTGTAAGGTCCTTTTCCATTAATAAGAACTCCATCAGGCATTCCAAGAGCTCGACCAGCATCAAGGGTCTTCCTTAAATCCTATAAACACAAAAAGGCGAATCAATATCTACACTTACAGATTAACTTTTTATTGTCACGAAGGCATTTTCACTGAACACTTACAGTGTGGTTTCTAATGTACCAATCACCAATCACGATTGTAATATCGCCAGCCGGATTATCAAATGGGGTCGGAATGACAGACCTAGGATTAATAATGAAGCTACCAAAACCACCCGAAGCTCGTTGAAAATTGAGCGAAGGGAAGTAAAAGTAGCTGCCAATTTGGTCTTTAACTTGAAAGTTATAAGTCCAATTCCACTTTGGGGGAATTGGACAATTAGTGCCAAGAACACCATCTTGCCAAGAACTCCTTTTTTGCTGTACACCAGCCCTGTTTCAATCAATACATAATCCAACATTCCCATTTCAGATCCGGGATATAAAATACTAAAATATACATCAGGGGTAAAGTCGATAAAGCTAGTGATTTTGGTCCCGGATTCATTCAGGACCCGTATTTACATATACATTAGATACATATAAAAAAATATTCTCTATCTTTAATACAATGACAAAAGGCTCCATTTGGAATTTCGTTTTAGGTCCCACAAAAGCTTGAGACGGCCTGATTAATATGCATAATGAAGAACAATAAACAGGATCTTACCAAGTAATGAGGACATCTTCATCTAATTTGTTCCTCACATTAACAACAACATTGTTATTAGTTGTTGAATTAATAGTAGGGCCAGGAAATTTTCCATTGATTGCAATAACCTAAAAGACCAAGATTCAATACAATGCAGGTCAAGATTTAGAACATCATTTAAATAAATCAATATTCAATATTTTTACTATTGCTCTGTACATACATTTCCCAGATCTGATACAAATATAGCATCAAGTTTAAATTTTTAAACACACCCATTCATCTTTATCATGAATTAAACATAACACACAAGAGAAATTAACAGATATACATGTATGTATATATTTGGGTAGCTATTGAGCAAAACCCACTTGGGAAACACTGCTAATTCAAAATCCAAAGCCTACCCATTAATAAAAATGTGATTTTTAGCAAACCCATGTTGAGAAATCCAAGAAATTTCAAAAATAAAATATAGCCCATAAATCTTTGGGCAAAAATCACTAGGGAAATACTAGTAATTCAAAATATAAAACTAGCCCATGTAATAAATTCATAAAATTTATCAAATAAGACATTGAAGTTATTGTACCTGTTGGGGGACACCAAGAGGTGAAGCAGTAATATAGGTAAGTTCAAATTTGTAGGAAACAGTGGGATCTTCAGCTAAAGTAAAGCTCACTAACAAGGAAATGCAAATGGAAAGCAGGCAATAGAGAAAGCTAGAAGAAGCCATAAATTTATAAAATAAAACAACTTTTTATCTTGTAATTAATGAAAAAAAAAATGATGTGGAATCAAAAAAATTATGTAACTTTTTTAGGGTTTTACATTATCAGTAGAAAGAGAAGAAAGTGAAGGAAAAAAAAAAATTATAAGTGTGTATGTTTTAGTTATTGGGTGTGGCAGGTTCTATTTTTTTCTGTATTTGAGGGTGGGGGTAGTGGGGACAAAATTGCAAGAAAGTTAAGGAAAATGAGTTGGATATTGACGTGGTCTTGGCTAGTTGGCTGGCATATTATCATATGATTATATGAACATGCATGGAGAAAAGGGTGATAAATATTGGATGGGTGACAGCAAAAGTGGTGGAAAAATAAAATGGCCATTGCAATTTAGGGACCATCAAGGGTTGTCCTTTGAAAGCTAGGTCATCATGTTTATCAAACAAAAATGAACTTTTGTTTTTTAGTTGTATCTCTTTTTTTAAGAAAAAGATTAAGGGCTGTGCTATACACATCATGAACTTTGTTTATTGACAACCGACTCTCAAAAGGGGCGATTTAGCCCCATTTGACCTTAACAATTCTCCCCATTTGCAATAGTTACATCATTTTTGTTTCTGTAGTCCTACTTAAAAGTCACATCATCCTCCATTTTGAATTTTATTTATATTTTAATATAATAATTAATTATTTGAAATTTATATTATACCTACATAACTTATTATATATATAATTTTAAAAAATTTAAAATATACCAGTTTGGATGATTTATTTTTATCAACATTTTGATATAAGTTTCGTTGCAATCGGAGACCGAAAATATTTGTTATATTCTCGGCATCCGATTACGACGAAAGTTAAATCGAAATGTAGATAAATATAAATCATATACAACGACATATTTTTACTTAAATAAAATATATTACTAACTAAATATTATTGTAGATGTTAATGATAATAATTAGTAATATATGTTCTTAATACTATAATATAGAAGTGCAACATTTATTATAAAACCAAGTGTAACGTATTATATTGAAATGTCAGTATGTTCATGTCATGTCACCAACATATTAATCAAATTTCTTTTTGATGCATTAAAAGTTCTTAAAATAAATATAGTGTATAATAGTTATCATAAAAAGTTATATATAAGTATTTTAGAAGCAACAATGAAGTAAAATTAGAATAAAATAAAAAACATCATCATAAGAAATACATGGTAATGCTTGTATGAATTTGACAATTTCTCATAACTATAATATCTAAAAAAAATCTCAATGGGTTTTATTATTGTTGGATTTTCTCACTAGCCTTTTTAAGAAAAAATCTTTAAGACAATTTTTTAAGGAAAACCTTTTTTTTGTGATAAAAACTTTTAGATAATTTTTTATATATAAAAGAGTTAATTTATATATTCACAAAAATAATACATCATATTAAATAAAAATAAATACAAAATTTTAATTTAAAAAATAAGGGTCACTAAATATGTTTATTTCTAGTCAATAGGGTTGGTGATCCATTGGTAAGGTATTTTTATATATATTATAATTTAATAGTTTTAGTAGTTTTAATTATTTATGGTATCTAAAAAGTATGACTTAAATTTAGATTTAAAGAGACATGAGTCACTTAAATAAAATGACATGTTATATTGCAACTTTCATAAAAATATTTAATATTTTCAACTTTGTTTTAAAAGATGACAAAAATTTATATCCATTTCATAAATAATAATAATAAGGGGTAAAAGTGTAAAAGAAATAAAGGGAAGGGTGAAGACTAGTACACTTAATAAAAAGAGAAAAAGTGCCGTTGTGGGACCGACCCAAATGGGACGAAATTCGTCTCTTCTGTCCTTAAAAATTCACCCATTTTGAGGAGTGTCAATAGATTTAAATAATGTCTATAGCACACCCCTTTTTTCGATTCTTTTACACGTCATTCGATATATCTATATAATTTTGGTTTGTGGGTATTTGTGCCCTTATTTTCCCATTTTCCAGTTATTTTTTTCCTAAGAGTGATTACAAGTGCCAATTGGTTTCATTAGGTGTTACCAACGTGTGAAACATCAATATAGTATTAATTAATAAGATACGATTTAGCAGGAGGCCAAATGAACAAAATCACAAAATTTAAATTATTTATATTTTTACTTTTTATCTGTTTTTTTTTATATATATATGACACTTTTGTATTAATTTTAATCTTTATGATTATTTCAATACTAAATATTAAATAATAACAAATATTTATGTATTTTGTTATTTTACTGTGATTTTTGATATGCTTTATTCGTACTGAATAATAAAAGATATTTATATATTAGTTTTCATGATCAGATTATTTTTTTTTAATACCGTGTGCTACATAAAAACCCATACTTTTATTTGTTGTTATTTTACTGGTTGCTATGTTATGATTCATGCTAAAAATATACGTTGTTATTTTAATGTGGTTGATATATTATGATTCGTGTTAAATAATAAGAGATATTTATATAACAGTTTTCATAATCAGATTGTTATTTTAATACCGCGTGTTATATAATAACCGATACTCTTATACGTTGTTATTTTACAATGTCTGTTTTCATGACCAGATTATTTAATGGTTCATAAGTATAACTTTGTCAACTGATTGACGCTATTTTTATGGTTATTTTATTAACACATGTTAAATGATATCCTGAAAAGTACAATTCGTTTGTGAGAAAGTGCAATGTGCATGGTGATCTTAATATAGCTAGGTGAGTATTATAGAGGTGGATGTCAAGTCAGACCATCCGATTGTATAATGTTTCTGAAAACACGTTATAATTTTGACATATTATCACACACAATAAATGTTATGTCTCCCGGGTTAACGTCAAGATGACAAAACTAGTTATGTGTAAATGAATCATTATATGATAATTTATATATGCAAAAAATTGATATAGAGTTTATACACTGTTAAAAATATTTGTATGAAAAAGTAAATAAAATATAACTACATATATTAATAATCCTTATATTAAATCTCATTCATATATTTATTAGTAAATTTATATACGAACATAATATAACATATAATCTATTTTTGAGTTGTCACATATATTTTCACACATCAATATATAATATGAAAGGCATTTAACTTATATGAAAAAAATAGTAATTTTATTTAAATATATAACCCAAATTAAAAAATTAAGTTAACAGAAAACCAAAAGGCTACTTAAAAAAAAATTAACAAGATTTTTATAACTAAAAATGTAACCAAAAGGAAAAACAAAAAAGAGAATTAGCATAAGCAATTTGGGAAGATAAAATATAAATAAAATTAAAAGCCAAACTGAAAGGAAAGAATCAACCAAATAAAAATGTATCAATTTTATTGGACAACACAAGATATAACAATCATTTAAATTCTATTAAAAAAAATAAAAATAAAAGTGTTAGTTCACAGTCTGGACCATTTCAGATTTGTCATGTAATATTTGAAGCCAGTAAACACATTCATGTATAGTGCATCTACTGGCTTTCGGTTCAGTCTACTGAAGCTACACTTCAATCCCAGATCAATATCTACTAAAACAGTCTCATTGAAGTCAAAGACTGAAGTGAGAAGATAAAAGATCTTCTCAGTGGCGAGGTCTAGAAGACTGTCTTACCAGATCGAAGACTGACGCAATCAACCGTGTATTAGTTTTCTTTTCTTTTTTTATTTATAAAATACTAACTTGAGATCTCATGTTAAATAATATAGTCATTAAATGAGTAGTATGTATTTGGTTATTTATTAAAGTTAATTAAATGACATTATACTTATTTTATATTGTATATGTAATGTCCGTATTTTTACTTAAATAAAATCTCATATTTTAGGTTCTATTAACCTTAACTTTTAAAAGATTTCTAACTCGTGACTCGTTTTCGTCTTCAGTAATAAAATATATATTTTCAAAAAAAATTCCATTCATTCCAAAATAATTGCTTAACTTATTGGAACTTTAGTAAATTTTTGCACATTATCTTTAAATAAATACTGGTTTTAACGTTTGAATATCAAAATTAAGATTTATCGACATTCAGCGAACAGACAAGACTACATGGCATCCATCGGCTACCTTTTATAGCACATTTAACATTCTTTTCTTTTAACGTTATTTAATCATCGTAAAAACCTGTAAAAACATCGGACAACACAGGGGTAAGCTTGTCCGGCTTAGTAAGTACATTTATATACATATACATATATCATGCCACAACCAATAAACTTAGGAATATTAACGTCTATCTGTCTCACATAATGTTCCTAAGCAACAAACATAAGATATGGACCCATACCGATAACACTAACTACATCAAATCGTCGTCAGGTACCGGGTTCTCTACCCGTAATCAACAACATAAGCTAACATGAATTAACGTCTATCGGTCTCACATAATTCATCTTAACCCATGGTACAGATACATATAGATAAATTTACTCAATTTGGCCATGACATGACAACTATGCATACTTTTAACTTGATCAATTCCGGCACCCCTATCATCAAATTTCCTAGTCATTATCCTTCAACATTTACTATTAAAATCATTATCATATTTAGCTTGGCTATTTCTTTTCATTGATTAGAACCCATTTCTCACGTTAACTTAAATTTTACTAGCGGTCATCATTTTCATCATTTTAGACTTACTGAGTCATTATAATTATTTCCAACAATACCATACAACTATGTCATTCGTATATTAACCTAGCAAACCCACTTTAACATATATTATCATCTCCACTAAAACAACTCAATTTACCACTTATTAATTATGTACGTAATCTTAAGAAATTTAATCATATTTAACTACCAAACTCATTCTAAATAATGATAACAACTAGATAATTTCCCGCGTAATACGCGGGTTAAACATATTAATTTTTATTATAACTTATAATATAATTAATAGTTATAAATATAACATGTTGAGATTTGATGATACTATTATTTTAAAAGAAGTTTTGTATCAAAAATTATTAGTAGGATATGTATGTTAATTATATCTTTGTAAAATGACGGTACAAAGTTAAATATAACAAACCCTATTCTCATATTCAAAAATTATTAGTAGGATATGTGTATGATTTTTTACGTCGATCAAAATTAATCACCTATAATAAGCAATTTTGTCAATAAATATAACAAACTATATTCTCATATTCAAAAAATATAATTAATTAAAATTGCACATGTATTCAACCAAAAATCTTACACAATCGTATGAGAAATATATAGTTTATTAATAACTAAATAATAATAATAATTTTTGAATTAAATTAAAATTAATATTAAAAAGGTAAAAATGGTAAAACTGTGATTTTAAAAAAGATAATGTAAAATTTAGGGATTATTTTTCATAATTATATCATTAAAATAATTACTTTCTATAATTATAAAATGTAGGAATTACTTTCCATAATTAGTGACCATATTTAAATTTATTAAACTAAAATTAAATCAAAAAAAGTTCTATCTATATGTATATACAAACAAATACAAATCCAAACAAATACAAATATACAAATCTATATCTATATATCTATATCTATATCTTGAAATGCAAAAAACTCATACCCATCATTACTATCACAAAAAAATCAATTAATTCATTTAAAATAATAACATCAAATGAATTGTATAAAAATTATGAATTAGCAAGAGGCATATTAGAGAGTTGCTAAACCATTTTATGAAATTTATCCAGTTTAGAGGTAGCAAAGTTTTTAATCAAACAAAAAACCTTTTGCTGACCCTATGAAAAATAAGACAATATAAATCAAAGTATTTATTGACATCTTAGCATGATTGACTCATTTATTATGACTTGAGTTTAAGTATTTATTGAAAGATCCAACGTTGCTATTGAATTCACAAATTCTAAATTTTAAGATGTAGCCTATGGAATTTTTATATCTTTTTTTTTAACAGCAAAATAGTGGTGATTTTATTGACATCATTTATTGACATCTTAATTAGCATGATTGACTCATTTATTATGACTTGAGTTTAAGTATTTATTGAAAGATCCAACGTTGCTATTGAATTCACTAATTCTAAATTTTAAGATGTAGCCTATGGAATTTTTATATCTTTTTTTTTTTTTTTTAACAGCAAAATAGTGGTGATTTTATTCAATCCTAGCATACTGTTAGACAATTACATGCGATTACATATTACATACGGATATAAACATTTCCAAATATTTACATAAACACATCGAAGTCACACCACTCTTTCCATTCATGATATGTTGGAAATCTACAAAAAGGCCATCGCTTTTATTTGTTGAGCTAATTGGTCGGGCTTGTAGTGACTACTACGATTATAAATTCTATCATTCTTTGTCTCTCAAAAGCTCCACATAGTTATCAAAACAATCGCATTTATAGAGAACCAAAATTGTGATGGAATTCTACATCAAAACATAACCGCATCCCAAACCTGTATTGGAAAAGGGCAGGTTGTGAACAAATGTTCCACATCTTCATTTTCCCTATTGCAACCTCCGCAAAGAACCGAAACTGGGTTTATACCCCGTGTTAATACTTAAATAACTTCATTAACATATTTTTCTATTAATATTATATAATAAATACAATACAATATAGTTAATTAATTAATATATATAATAAATGATTAATTTTTTATAATAAAACTAGTTTTGTATAAATGAAAGACAACTTACAATCGAGGGTATTATTGTAAAACTGTAAAACAAAAACAATAAACAATAATAAAGAAGAAAACAAAGATAGAGATAATTATGGTTGTTCTTTCATTAATGACTGATGTGCGGATTTGTCTAGTTTTAAAATTTACTAGCATGGTATCCGCGCAATGCGGCGACGGTGTAGTGGTGGTGGTGGCACGACGAGGTGGTGACGGCGTTGGTGGTGGCAGCGGTGTGGTTATTATTGTAAAGTTAATTGATGTAAAAGGGGGTAGTGTAGTTATTTTAGGAGTTGAGTGATCTATGTTGTAAATTATTTCAATAAGGGTATTATAGGTATTTTAAGTGGAGATGTATAAATATATTATTGAATAAAAAATGAGGATTAATTAATTCATTAAGGGTAGAATGATCATTTCGCATTGTGTAATTCTCAACAGGTATGAGATAATCTTTATAAGGTAGTATAGATAAAGTACAAGAAAATAACTAATTATAGCACACACTCATGGACGGCGACCCGTACGTATGTAGTATAGCAAATAGTAAGTTCAGGATCGTTCGCTGGGACGCATGTTAGTAAATAAAATAGTAAATGTAGATCTAACACGGTTGGGGGTTGTCATTATTTTAATTAAACTAAATTGCATAAAAGTAAAACAATTAATTAAAAGGCCTCAACCTTTGGTCAGGAGTTCTACATAGTAATCAATTCAAAGTAATTGAAAACAGTAATAATAAAATATACTTGCTTGAAATCAGATCACATACAGACAACTAATTTGCTATTCATATTAATTGGATTGTTGGATGACTTTTTCACGGTTGGGGCGTAGCGCTAACATTCACCCCGCCAAAGTAGTAAGGATTAGTGCTAACCTCTTCCTTACCCGTAAATTAAGATTCTCGCAAGATTCACTTAATTAAGATTAAGCACAAGCCCGTTAACATGATTTAACCTTTTTATATACTCAGATTTTCGATAGATTCACTTTGTAATAATATTCTAAAGTCGAGAATTCCCGCTAGGTTCACCAAGCTATAAATTTTATCTTGGTGTTTTTATTATCATATGGTGATTGTTAAATTTTATATCTTGGTATTTTAGCCGTTAGAATGATGTTATGTGTTTGTAGTGTAAGCATCTTTATTTGGATTAAGAAGTTGTATGATTTGAATAAGTCTGTTGTGTGTGTATATATTTATAATGTAGAAGTTATACATGTCGCTTAAGAAGATGTACAAAAATAGCACCCTCATTTTGTGTGTCCCTACCATCATTTTGTGTGTCCCTACCAAGTTATCTATATCTATAATACTATATAAAAGGGGAACCCCTTCCCCCAAATTCATAAAAAGTGAATTGATAAGACTAAAATGCCCCTACCCTTTCTTCACTAATTTAAACATCTCCATCTAATATACCTATAATACCCTTAATGAAATAATTTACAACAT
>JAOXNX010000001.1:29727560-29747118 GCA_028566075.1 Solidago caesia
TATTAAAGGGTGGGCAAGGGGGGCAAATGCCCACCCTGAAATTTAAATTTTGTCATGTATTTTTAAATTTTTCATGGGTTTTTTAAATTTTCCTATGGGTTTTTAAAATTTTGCCCACCCTTGGATTTTTTTTCCATAGATTTTAAAATTTTGCCCACCCTTAGATTTTTTTCTCGTACCGCCCCTGACAAAACCCACCTAGAGAATTGGGTTTAGAATGTTATTCCCATACCCATTAAAACCTTTAATGATTCCTATAGTCATAGTGATTCCCATTAATAAATCAACCCCTTTTGTCACCAAAAATTAGTGTTAACCGGGTTACATATCTAACTGATTATACTTGCTAATTAAAAAATCATTGCATAGTTGATTGTAGGTCTTTTATCCATAGAAAAATCATCTTTGATCTGTTTTCAAGTTCACAATTATGACATATGCAATACCCTTTTTATTCAAATATAATTGGTACGTACACCACCATTTTTTAACCGTACATCACCAAACATGCTTTAAGGTGTTGTACTATACAATAATGTGATGCATGTTTAGTGGTGTATGGTTAAAAAATGGTGGTGTACGAATCACCTCCCTAAAAAAAACTCAATGGTACAGTGTTAACTTTTGTTGAAATAAAATTTTAAAAACTTGTAGCTAAAAGATTTAAAAAGCTCCTTAAAAGCCTTTTATAGGCCCCTTAAAAGCCTTATGCCAAACACACCAGTTACTGAAAGAAAGCTTGATAAAACAAAACCCAACCTTAGCTTCAACTACTTTGTCAAACATAAAGAAGAAACTTAAATAAGATTTGAAGGTTAATGACGCATCTTATATTGTATGTTTTGAGTTACTATCATATTAACATTAGACTTGTAGTCAATTTCTTTAAGATCTAAATAAGTCATTTTTAGGTTCAGAATATTACTCATGACAAAAAGTATCAGGAAGAACAACTTTTAGAGACGATTGCTTTTCAAAATGTATATATGATTGATGCCTTTCTCTTTCATCTATATTAAATTAAGCAGTGAGTCAACTGTTGGTATCACTGCTTATTTTATGGCTAACTAGGGTGGGTGCCCCTGCCAAATACTCGTCGATCGACATCAGGGTTTAGTGTATTTCTTGGAGACGACCTAATCTCATGGTCCTCCAAACGACAACAAAATATTTCTCGCTCAAGCACATAAGCCGAATATCGTGGTGCTAGATAATCATAAACAAAAAGTAATTCGTCATCATCACCATTAACCATTTTAGTTTAAAGCCAACCAAGTAATAATTATCTGATAATGGACATAATCAATAGACAAATCTAGATAGATTTGGTCCTTTAAACACTAAATACGTATACCTAAACGCACCCCTTTCTCATTATGAGCTACATTCTTGAGTGGAAATTTCTCTTTAGATTTCTTGATTTCATGATGAGGAATTGAATGTTAACTTTTTATGCGATATAAAGTACTAAAGTTTTTTAGTTTATTAACACAGACGTGTGTATTTTTGGACATTCGGAAAGCTAACTTAAATGGTATACAACACGTCACATTTTCTTTCCAATAAGAAATGTCAATTATATATTGCAATGGGGAAAAAAGTTAGGCACTCAAAGTTTAAATACAAACAAGCATTAATTACCCATTAGTTCTCAATGGACTACGCGACTAGGTCTACCTAGTTTGGTTCATTTGTTAAGCCGTGTGTAGGCCCAAATTTAAAGCCGAATGATTCATTGTTGCCTTGTTGGACCAACTGACCAAGTAAGAATCTAAACTTAATAAAAATAAAATAAAATAAAAACTGTATAATTTAGATAAGTTTCTCAATGTGTGTGTTTTTATTTTATTTATTTCAAATTAACCGTTTGATTTATAATTAATAATTAGATAATTATGCTTAAATTTTTTTTCTTTATACTAATAGGGCCATTAATGGTATTCATGGTGATGAATGAAGGTAGGAGTCCTGGTGGACTGGTGGAGGAGACAACTTGGTCCTTGTGGACAACGTAGGCAACAGTCTTAGTAAAGTTCTCGACAGCATTTTAGGTTTTTTTTTGTAAATGAATTATTTTTTTTATTTTTTATTTTTGATATTTTGTCTCAATATAACAACCGTAAAAGGTTGACGTGATAAACACCACTAGTTTTTTTCTTTTGGAAAATTTTCTGACTGCACGTACAGCTAATCTAGAGGTAAAGTTGCAAAGGTGATGTGCGTTAAGGTAATAGAAATGAGTTTACACACCCTCTCCCTATATGTTGGCGCTTGTAAGTCCCCATGGATCCAAGTGCGGATTAAAGAAAGATACTAAAAACACGATCCACAAAAAGAATCTCAATGAACAAAATGCAGAACAATTGTAAAAGTCAATCCACGATCCAGAGAAGAATCCAACAATGGATTCCCCTACCCCTTGTGAACCCAAATTAAGATCCGGAATTGTTTCAACCCAACAGTAGTATAACTTGTAGTAGCACTCATTTAGTTACTCGTTTTAATACAAACTCATTTGGCCCATTAATCTGTTAGCCTGATAGCTCTTGGTTTATAGCCAATTCTGTAATTTATCTAGATTAATCGTAAATATCAGCAAAACTGCCTCATATACTCTGTCATTCAAGGCAATGTGACTACTGCTTAAACAGTTAAACCGGTTTTATTTCAAAAACTAACCCTATCATAATTCCATTTTTGCTCATACCTGCAAGCTGCAAACTGCAGATTCTGTAAATTGCCTGTTAACATGTACATTCATCATTATATTAAGGACAACACTATATTCATTTACCTCATAATATAGATATTTGGCATCTCAAATAACTATGGTAACAAACAGAATATAATCAACTTTTAAGCAACAAACTTCATTATATCATACAAAATCAAATTTTATTTCATTACAAGGCTTTTTCTTTATCATAAGATCTAACAATACTAACTTTCATACGATTGACCAACTTTTTGAAAACTGAACCGAATCAATCAAAACTTCAAAGCTCTGTAATTCATACTTACAAGTTACAACTACTCTACTCAAACTCCATCCTTTGAACTTGAAACAGCTGAAACACTCTAAGAAAAAATCTCTACAAAAATTAAACTTTAATTACAGAACACTTTGGGAAATCATAATCTTGATTCTTGAAACACATCCCTAAAGTATTCCCAAAGATCATCAAAAATCTTTAATCCTCCACCGTAATCACCCACTATCAAAACCCATATATGTAAATTCATCAAAATCAACAGAATCTTGATTTTTTGAACACATTCCTAATATCCCAAATATCATCAAGATCCAAACTTTAACGTTTAATCTTCCAAGATTATCATCCCAACTCAAAACCCATTTATAAAAACTCATCTAAATCAACTGAATCTTGATTCTTGAAACACACCCCTAAATTCTAATAACCCGAATATCATCAAAACTGAAACTTTAATCTTTAATCTTCCAAGAGTATCATCACTAATCAAAAACCATTTGTAGAAACTCATCAATTCATCAATTGATTGGTGATTTACACCTCTTGAATTCATGCAACAATTTCTCATCTCTTAATCCAACAAAAAATTGGGCTAAACCTTCAAGAAACAATGCAGCTTGATAAACACTAGTAACACTAACAATCTCACTTATAACATCTTTTCGTAACCGATTTGCATCCATAACAATCCCAACCATCTCCTCTTCCATCTCGGCTGCAGCCATCGCAGCCGTTACTTCCCCAGACCCAACTTTCTCAACAAACGCTAATTGTGATTTCCTAACCCGATCCATCAAAGCCGGCACCATTAGCCTTAACCCACGTTCAATTTGATCTATTCTACACGTTAACTTACGTGTTTGTATTTTCCATGCATTCATCAAAGGCCATTGTTTCCTCAAAAACTCACAAGACTCACCAACTTCAATTTCTTCAACATCATCATCATCATCGTTTTCAATTTCTTGATCATGGTCATGATCGTATTCTTCGTCTTCTTGAGAAGAAACGTCGTCTTCATCGTGTTGAATAAGATAAGACCGGATTAAGTTGGTGAAGAGATACGGATGGAGATCACCCAACCAAAGGAAAGGGAGTTCAATTGGGTTACGAATATCAGTTGGATAGAGGATTTGAGAGACGTCGGTTGACGCAGCGAGGTCGAGGGTGTGGTAGTATGATTTGAAGTGATGGTGGATGATTTCGACGTGGGCCGAAAGGAGATTCGGGGAAGAAGATGAAGTGGTGGTGGAGGACATGTGGTGGCGGAGATTGGGTAAGTGTTTGTTTTTTAAGATGGTGATCCAGTCGGAAAAGTAGTCTTTGAATCGCCTGTGGTGGACACCTTTGGAAGGTGACTGTTTCTTGAAAGCTGCCATGCATGAAAAATAGATACAAAAAGTTAGATATATGAAATGTATGTATGTATGATTTATAAATGGTTAAAAAAAGTTTTAAAAAAAAACTGAAAAAGAAGAAATAATACTTACATAATGAATTGAGCATCTTTTTTGAGGAAAAAAGATTTAGAATCTTGTAGTGGGTTTTGATTGATGATGATGATGATGATGATCGTGGGATGATTTATTTCTTGTTGTTAAAGGGTTCGATGGCAAGTGTGGATATATATTTAAATTTGATGAATTTGTTTGTGATTATGGGGGGAATTGGGTTTATAAAGTTTTGTTGTGGGGATAATGTGTACTTCAATTAGTTTCCAGAATGTTTATTTAAACCCCTCTACTATTCTGGTAATAACCAATACTCCTTCCCTCTATTGACATATTGTATTTTAAGTAATAGAGTTTATACAATCCAATAATTTCAATGTCATTTAACAAGGGAATGAACACGTAATTTTTATATTGGTATCATGTAGTTTTATAAACCTTAAGAGTCAGTGTCGCCTTAATCATATTGCTAGTAAAGCAAGCACCATAGATCACAGATTTTTCAAGCCCCCAAATTTTTGGGTATATGACAGTATGTAAAATTTATAAATATTTACTTAGTAACAAGCATGTTAATCAAACGCTCACTTATCGTCAATGATCTACATATGGAGTGGTAAGACATTCAAGTTTTACTTATAAGGTCGAGGATTCAAACCTCAGCTGAGACCTCATGGGGTTTTTTTTTCTGAAACGGTACAACTAGACCATTGGGTTTAAGACTTCGACTGGGACGGGACTATTTGTTGTGGGTCGCCCCCAACAGAGTTCCAAGGTTTCGTAGTCTGGGATTTGTTGGCCGTTAAAAAAAAAACACTCACTTATCATCATTAACATGTTATTAACAAGAGATGTTCATTATGTGTGAATTTAGTATGATATTTGATTATTATATTATAATAATAAATAAATAAAAGAAAAATTATCAATGAGACACAAATCAACTGGTAAATGCCTAGAACTGTGAGTAGGTTTCTCTGCAGGTCTTGGATTCGACTCCTACCCAAATTGAACGTTCAAAAAAAAAATAAAAAAAATTACTTAGCATTATGATTGTCAATCAACAAAATATCTAACAAGAAAAAGACATCTTTATGATTATCGCTGGAACTCCTTCTTCAATGAGTCTTTTTGACTGTTCTACAAATCTCATCTTTCACATCTATAAAATTTTTAATTAATTTTTACATTAAGTCCAAGTTCCAAGTTTTTGAAGGAAAAAACCTTATTCTAAAGTATAAATATCGTCGCCTAATCCTTCTATAACTTCAAATCCTCGAAGTAATAGATATTGAGTCGTTTAGTTGATTATATTCTAGTAAGGAGATGATATTGATAACATCTAATTTGATAAAGTTATCATATTGTACAACTTTTAAAACATACTGTACAAATAGATAATGCATAGATATGGTAAATTCATAAACTTTAATGGTACTAATATCAATTCCCATTTAGTAATTTTGCAAATTAAATCATTTTCTAAAACAAGCATTTAATCATCAATCCCAAAACTACCAATACGGTTACACAAAAACGACTAAAATCATAAATTTAATATTTATAGTGTCATATTTTAAGGCCCAAATTATAAATAAAAATAAAAAATAAAAAAAAAAGAAAGAAAGAAAAAGAAATCACTTTAGGCATCTTGAGAGTTGAGACGGCCCTGTAAATAATCAAGTTCATATTTATAACTTTTATTAACATTGTATTTAAATTCTTTGTTTGACTACTACACTTTACTCTATTTGCAACTCCCATGAAGAAACTGCCGCTCACTTATTCCTTCATTGTACCTTCGTCAACTCCTTATGGAACTATATTCTAATATGGTGCAAACTGCCACAAATGAAACCATCCTCAATCCGTGATCTGTTTTCCCTCCACAAAGACCCTCACCTTGCTCCGAGCAAAAGGCCTTTTATAAATCTTATAATGCTTGCTTATGTTTGGATAATATGGAAATCCCGAAATGACTCCATATTCTCACAAAAGACCCCCTCTCTTCGCTTTGCTACAAAAGAACTAAAAACCATCAGTTTCCTTTGGCTCTCAACTAGATCTCCCAGACACAACTTTGATTGGTCACAATGGTGTTATTTCAATTTCTAATTTCGTTTCTGTTTTTGTAATATTTTCTTCTTTTGGTACTCCTAGCTTCTCGCTAGTCTTATATTAATAAAATTGAATGTTAAAAAATAAAAAAACATAATTGTTTTTATTTTCTCACAGTGCCAGAAATTACCATAGCTCTATGGATGGGATGGGATGGGATGGGATGGGATGGGATGTAATGTCGGGGCATTACCACTTACATACTTGGGGTTACCCATTGAGGTATACGAATCAGGAAAGTTGTATTATTGGGGAAGTGGTGGTGGTATGGTATTGAAAACTCTCAAACTCCCCATGCTGATTGCACGTGAGGGTTTTGAACAAGTCTTTAGCAAATGGGATTATATTAGTTATTTCTCTTAATAGTTATTTGAATTTATGTTTGAATAAAGCCTATTGAATAGGCTGACTAGTAGACCAAGTTTTTAGCTTTGCAGTTACTTTACGTTATTGTACGTTTCTCTTATTTATATCCCATGTAAGTCTTTTGTTTATTCATTCAGAAAAGCAATAAACCAAGAACTTCAATTCTCTCTGTCATTTGATTATCTTTGCAATCTCATAACAACACGCTACATCATCAGTGGTGTCCGAACCAGGTTATGATCCTGGGACCTATGTGTGCCATAGTTCTCAGGATCGTAACCTGGGGCTCTGATACCACTGATGATATAGAGTTTTGTTATGAGATTGCAATGAATAATCAAATGACAGACAGAAATTTGGATGACCTTGGTAACAAAAGTAATAAAGCTACTTCATTTACTGTCAATTGGATATTAACTTATCAAAAAATCTAGTCATGCACAGCAGGTCCAAGCATATTGAACTAATTAAAGCATCATTTTCTTAGAGAAATGGTGGGTCTAGAGAAGATTAAGCTGGAGTACTGTAACACAAATGATCAAGTAGACGATTTTCTGACGAAGGCAGTCAGTCTCTAAAGAAAAGTTTATGTTCTTCAGAAACAAAATGGGGGTGCAGGAGTTTGATCCAAGGGGGGAATTGTTTGTTTCTCTTAAATAGTCAATTGAATTTATGTTTGAATAAAGCCTATTGAATAGGCTGACTAGTAGACCAAGTTTTTAGCTTTGCAGTTTGTTTACATTATTGTTTCCCTTATATATATATATATATATCCCATGTAAGTCTTTTAAATTTGTTTATTCATTCAGAAAAGTAATAAAGCAAGACCCTATTGTGCACTTCTCTCTGTCATTTGATTATCTTTGCAATCTCATAACAAAACTCTATTATAAGGTTGAAACAAATTATTTTTGGGTAAAGGTCATTACTACGAGTAGTAATTATGGACATAATGTGGGTTAGGGTGATGACTTCGGGGTGGAGTTGGGTGGGAATGTTAACTCAACTTGGGGTAACATATAATTAACGTACGAAAGGAATATGGAAAGGGTTGGGGTCAATCTTGGTGATAGTTTTGTTAAGAAGGTGGGGAACAGGGACACTACGTCGTTTTTGAATGACATTTGGGCGGGTGATGTGTGTTTAAAGAGTCGGTTTCCCGAACTTTATTATCTGGACTTGAACAAAGATGCGAATGTTGCTAAAAAAGGGAAATGGAATAATGGGGTTTGGGAGTGGGAGAGAACCTCGGGGTTGGGCAAATGGGGAACTGGTGGAGCCTATGCATTTCGTGAACTCACGGTGTCCTCGTGTGGGACAGGACATTTGGGGCTGTCAACTTTGTGGTGGTGGGGATTAATTATGCAATTGTACGCTGTTAGAGAGGTTCCAAAGCTTGTTGAGGAAAAAGTGCTACAACCATGTAATGAGGAAAAAGTGCTACAACCATGTAATAATGTTACCGAGGCTTCAAGGAATGAGTTAATACCAAAGAAAGTGTTGAGTTAGAGAAAGGGGGCTATAGAAGGAAGGTTTCCTATTCGGGTTGAGTTAGAAAAAAAGGGGGCATTGACCTCCACTCTACTCTTTGCCCGATTTGCAATGAGGAGGTTGGATCGGTAAAGCATAGGTAGGTTAGGTGCAGTGAGACTCAACAGGTTTGGGAAGCACTGCGGCGATGGTGGAATGCTCCCGAGTCGACACTTTACTATTGTTAGGGATGTCTATATCAGGGGCATGAATTAATTGCGGGTCAAGCTAACAAGCTGTGGCAGGCTGCAAAATGGATAATGAGTAACTTTATGTGGAAAAAAAGAAATCATGAGAAGGTTTTTAGCAATAAGGCCTCAACGGTGGAGAGTCTATTTAATCAAATTAAGATCAAATGCTTCGAGTGGGTATATAAGAGGCTCAAGAAAGGCTCGATTGAATGGGATCTGTGGGATCAGACAGGAATTGTTGTAATCATACTGATGCGGTTCCGTGAGGCACCATTTGTTTCCTTATTGTTTTTGTTTGAGCTCATACATATGGTGATAAGTTAATGTATAGGACTAAAATGCAATGATAGTCAAGTGTGTGCGTGTATTTTGTTTGGTTTGTGTTACATATACATGTAGTGTGTATGTACAATGGCGGAGTCACGATTTTGATTCAGGGTACAGAAAAGTTGATTAAACACAAACAAGTGATAAAATAATATTTTTGGGTGGACTAAAATTTACATATACGAGAAAATAAGGCTAATATATATTACCGTTAATTTTTTTAAGGTCTATCCTCCACATGGCTCCGTCCCTGTTATGTATATTGTTGGGGATGAGAATCAAGTTAATAAACAATTTGACCCATCAAGTTGTAATTCTTATGAGTTCAAAAATATGTGAGGTTTTTATTGTAGATCCGGTTTTATTAGTTTTTATATTGTTTTTCAAAAAAGAATAATAATAATAAAGAAAACATATAACACAAATGTAAGGCCCAAATCTCATCATTCCCATTGACATTCTCTCAGATCACAAAACCACCATGCCACCACCACAATCAACCACAACCACCACCATCATCCTGCTAATCCTGACCCTAACCACCCTCCCATCCCCAACCCACACCCAATCAACCGATCTAGATTCCGACTGCACAAACAAATGGATCCACATCCGCCACCTCCCACCATCATTTAACCACCACATCATAACCAACTGTTCCGCCACTCACCACCCATTCTCCACCACTTTCTGCCCATTCACCACCAACCATGGTCTTGGCTTCAAAACCCACAACCAATCACATTCTTGGTTCCGAAGTGACCCATCATTATTAGAACTCTTTTTCCACCGCCGTATGCTTGAATACCCATGTCTCACCGCCGACCCCACCTCCGCCGACGCCGTCTATCTTCCTTATTACACCGCCCTTGATTCCCTTCATTATCTTTACGGCCAAGATTATAATTTTTCAGCCCAACACGGCCGGAAATTGGCGAAGTTTATTCGCCAAGATTCGCCTGAGATTTGGGATAGATATAACGGAATTGATCACTTCCTTGTACTAGCTGGCAGCGCGTGGGATCACGCGCAGCCGGTAGATAATGATCCTAGGTTATGGGGTACCTCTTTTCTTGAATTACCTGATTTTTATAATGTGACTGTGTTAACATTAGAATCTAGAGCATACCCTTTTCAAGAAATGGCAATTCCGTATTTAACTTCGTTTCATCCGCCTAATTTAGCACTTTTCGATTCGTGGGTGAAAAGGGTTAGGAGGTCTAAAAGGACTACTTTGATGTTGTTTGCTGGTGGTGGTGGAATCTCGAGTACTCCGAATGTGAGGAGGAGTATTAGGCTAGAATGCGAAAACAACACTAAGTTGTGTGAGTTTGTTGATTGTTCAAATGGGATTTGTGAACATGATCCTATTAAGTTTATGAAACCAATGTTGCATGCTAGTTTTTGTTTGCAGCCTCCTGGAGATACACCAACTAGGCGTTCGACGTTTGATAGTATTTTGGCAGGGTGTATACCGGTTTTTTTTGAGGAGTTGTCGGCGAAAAAGCAGTATAAGTGGCATTTAGCGGAAGATAAGTTTGAGGAGTTTTCAGTTATGATTCCGAAAGAGTATGTGGTGTTTAAAGGGGTGAGCGTGGTTGAGGTTTTGAAGGGAATTTCGAGAAGTGAAGTGAGGAAAATGAGGGAAAGATTGATTGAAATGATTCCTAGAATTGTTTATAGGAAGCATGGGAGTTCGTTGGGTTTGAGGACTAAAAAAGATGCATTTGATATTGCCATTGAAGGTACACTTGAAAGGATTAAAGCTAGACTTGAAGGTGTTAGTGATCAGTGAAAGAGACTACAGAGTTTTGTTTGTAATTTATCTTCATAATAGAATTTGTAGAAGAAAGATTTTATCTTAAAAAGACATTTTGTGTACACGCACGCTTATATTGAATGAAAGTGTTTCCAGAAGCAGTCTGACTATTGAAATCTCACATCCCCGTTCCATGTTTATAACGAGATCGATTGGGTATATTATGAGATGCTTGGATGTGTTTGTTTTTAACATAATAATGAGTTTGATAGATTAAATACAAGTTACATGGGCTTTTCATCATCAAAAAAAGAGAACAATGACGAAAAAGAATGAAATCTTTATTAATGTTTTTGGTAGTTCACAATTAAGAGATGATGAAACAGAAAAACATAACAAAACAAAAATTGATGAGATTTTGGAAACAATGTACAACATTTTTCTTCATTCTCTCCTTCCCACCCTCACCAAGTATACAAAACAATGCTTAAAAAGACGACTCACTCTAACCCCATCTCATGATAGCAGAACCCCATGTAAGACCAGCACCAAAGCCAGCAGCCGCTATGGTTTGACCTGGTTTCACTTTCCCGCTTCTAACTGCTTCGTCTAGTGCCAACGGTATAGAAGCTGCACTTGTGTTACCATAGTTTGCTAGATTTGATATCACCCTATCCTTTGGGACTTCTAGTCTTGTTGCTACTCCATCAATGATCCTTTGGTTTGCCTACACGTAAAATGCATAATATACTGAATGAAAAGGCAAGTTTAATAAATCTTGTTCCAATTATTACCTTGGAAATACCCGTCGGCGAGAGGTGGCAATTTCTACACAATTACTTATAAATGGGTCAAGTTGAGTTATGTTTTGTTCTAACAGGTCAAATCAATAAATTTAGCTAAGAGGTTAACATGAATATGTTGAATGTCTCCCATAGTCTATTTGTTAAGCATACCTCCTCCTAAATGGTGGTGTTTGGAAATTTAGACTATTACAATAGTAATAATCTAAATCTTTGTTCAAAGATGGAACAAAATTTGTTAGTGGGGTCAACCAGGCCCCGCCCTGCCCCTTTGAACTGTCCTTACAAAATTACCCATTTTCACGTTTCGTCCAATACCCGGCCTGTCTAGCCATCCACAGCGCTTGTCAATGACTCGGTGGTCAAAAAAGAAAGATGCACACCAATGTCCTTGTATGCGACCCACGTGTTTTGGTTACCTGATGGAGCAGCAGCCAGTCGATATCTGAACGAGTAAGACCAGCGTTTGCTAGTGACGCCTCGATGGTCTGTGGCACAATGCCAACAGCAAACCGAAAGACTTCTGTTCCATTCATTTTTATACATGAAAAAGCTGAACGGTTTGGGGGGAACCCACGGACTGAACCATTTGTACCCAATTCATGATCTGTCTTGCTTTCCTTTATCCCAGCATTTAGGTGTCTGTGGGGCAGGAATATGAAAAGGTTCACATTTTGATAACATTTACAATGAATAGAAACAATTTTCATCAAAAACTTATCATACCTGTTGCCATCACCATCACTATGCATGTCAAAACCAAATAAACCGTCATCTTCAACATCACATGCCTGCAGAAAATGCAAGAAATTATTCAACATTTCAACCAAAAAAGACGCCGTATATGTATGATTACTGGATACACAAAAGAGTGAAGCAATTCCAAATTGGTTTATCTTAAGATCATATAAAAAAAAACCCACAAACACTTCTCACCATTAAGCAAGATGGGCAGGTTGGGTAGCAGTTTCATGTTGAAAAGGTCATCTTCATTATGGAATGAAACAGACCAGATTGGGTGGGTTAGTCTGCTAACACCTTTCTGTACAATCATATATGAGTATTTTATGCGTCGATGATGATATGATTCCAAAAGACAATATCTTTAAGATAATAATCTAAATCTCTGTCATTCCCCCTTTCAGCAAACAGAAATTTCACTTGACCGTTTGAGATGAACAATACTCTAACTGGCTGATTGCTAAGTAAATTGGTCTAAGTTGCCACCTATACTCCTGAATGAGATTATGACCCAAGACACTGGAGTCATGTGCTTGGAATATATGATAATTACTAATGCAATAAGAAAGTGATGCGGCTCTGTCTGTATTAAATATTCATGTTTTCCATCAGTTGACGATTAACATTCTATTTTTTGTGCGTCCCATATTTTTGCAATACAGTAAGAGGCCCAGAAGATGCAACATATAAACAGCAAAGCGAAAACAAAAGGGTACGTCGGATATCTTATACACCCTTTAATAGATACAAATGAGAAACCCTATGGATCCAAATCAACACAAACAGCTTACATATGACGAACATATGCACACAAAAAAAAGAGTGGTTTTGAAATGAAAACTTCACCAATAACATCACACATACCTGAACCAAAACAGCCCCAGCAGCATCACCAAATAGAATGCATGTCCCTCTATCAGTCCAATCAACATAACGAGACAGTGAATCCGCTCCAATCACAAGAACATTTTTAAAGCCACCTCCTGGAGAGAAAGTCAGTGTGTTATAAAAAAACAAAAGTTAAACTTCAAGAAATATAATAAAAGTCGATAACACAAAAAAGAAAAAAAACAAACTTTTCACCTCGAATATAACATGAAGCTGAAACTAGGCCTAATACGAAGCCGCTACAAGCAGCTGTAATGTCAAATGCAAGTGGGTTCCCTTTACATCCAAGTGCTTTTTGAATCTAATATATGAGAGAATAAAGAAGCATCAGTAAAAAGGTTTAAAAGATATTTATAAAACACGTTCAAGAATGTTTTACCCAAAAAAAAAACACGTTCAAGAATGAAAGTTTATAACATTAGTTACACAAAAACAAGATTAATCCACGTCATCAGATTTAACCTGGGGAGCACCGCCAAATAGATCTTCTGGGGTTGATGTACACAACAAGATAAGATCCACGTCATCAGGTTCCACTTCTGCCATTTCAAGTGCTTTTCGAGCTGCCTCTGCAGCCAGACCGGTCAGGCTTTCATCACCTGTGTTTGTTTACAGCCATATTATGGTCACTTTATGCATGGGTTATCAGAAATATGAAAATGGAAAAACAATACTAACCTGAAATAATTCGTCGATTGCGAATTCCAGTTCGAGCAGATATCCATTCGTCATTAGTATCAACAATTTTAGCAAGATCATCATTAGAAATCTGAAGTTTAGGTACAGCCGATCCACATCCCACTAGTTTACACCCTTTGCTAACAAGCCTGTATTTTATATTTATCAAATTTCTAAAATAAAACCTCCTAGCTTACAATACTTCGGAATTCATATGAAACTACAAATATGGCTAAAAAAGCAAAAAATTTACTTTTATAGATCTCATATATACAGCTAGAGGACCAGTAGCAAGCAATTAGCGCACAAAACTTTCAACAATTTTGACATACACATGAGATCACATCTTGTACTTTTTGATGCATTATTATTAGTATTGACATGGTACATTCCACATATCTGAGCCATCAGTACTCTTTATTACTTCAAATCTAACAACAACAACAACAACGATACCCAATCCCATGAGAGGCCGGGTAACAAAACCAACACCATTTTATCATAAATTTTAGAAAACTTGCAGATTTTCAATGTAAACTGTAAAGATGCTCAAATACAGGCCAAAGCTAATCAAGCTAACCCCAAAAACATGCATCAATTTGAAAGTTACAAAGCTCCATTTTCCAATACAGAACATGAAACTAGATGACCTAATGAAATAACCCTATACATAGATACAGATTTTGTAGCTAAATTTTAGTCCTTTTTTCCCATAGAAACTCAAAAAATGATAGATTTTTTCTGATGTAAAAATCAAGAAAATTATATAAATAGGCTAAAAAAATCAACCCCAAATAACATACTGACAATCTTGAACTTATAGAAATTAACCATATAAAAGATAAAAAAATTTGAAGCTAAAAACCAATTTTTTTTACTAAAAATTCAAATTTTATTTTTTTTCTGATGAAAAGATCAAAAAAATTATATAAATAAGCTAACCGAATTAACCCCAATAACATATGTATCAATCTTGAAATGATCAAACAGCCCTTTAAATAGATACATATTTTCAGCTAACAATTACTGCTTTTTGACTTAAAAAGTCAAAATAAACACACAAAATTAGTACATTAATGGTAATTAACAAAACCCCACAATAAAACTCACCTGGGTATGCGAGATTCAGAAGGAGAAAGACTTTCAACACCTTGAAAAGAGCTTGAACAACGAACAACTAAACTAATTTTCAAATTATTATTATTATGACCACCTATAGATACAGATTTATGTATTCTGATACTTGGTGTCAAAAACCCAGATGCATTTGCCATTTATTATAGAAATTTAAATACAAAAAATCTAGATAAAATAATGTGGAAATGGTTGGTTTAAATTTATAAATGAGAGTTGAAACATGAAAGAATCATTGAGAATAACGATGTATGTATAGATTTGTATTTGTATGTATATCTTCGGAGCAGTCGAAGTAGAGACAACTGCAAAAAAAAAAAAAAGAGGTTGAGGAAATATCGAGGTGAATAAAGAAGTGTTATAAAAACTACGGATTTATTATGTTTTATCAAAATCCATTGTTCTTTTTTTTATGTTTGTTTTATTTGGTTTTTTAATGTTATTTGTTTGTATAATTTTAGACATAATAAAACAAGCTAATTAATTCTCTTTGAGGAAAAATTGTTGGTAACCCAATGTATATTAAGATAAAAGGGATATTGTTGTTCTTGTTCGGTTTATCTGAAGAAATATATATGTGTTATAATCGGGATAGACTTGTTACTCGATTTTCAATGAAAATCTTGCTAGTTTTGAAAGTCTTGTTCAAGGAATACACATTCGAAGCTTTGAATGGATTCCTTACAGGATTGATAATCAAAAGATCGATTGGAATACATGGTTCTTGGACCGAGAGTCTTGTTTGCTGAGCCCCAAGAACGAGTAATACGCCGGTTAAACACGTTAGTTATGAATTATTTTTTTTCATCTGTCTATTCTTTTTTTTCTTCAGTCTGGTACCCTTACTTATCTCACGGTTTAATATTGTATGACTTAGTACTACCTGGGTGTCTTTCACAACTCATGGAGAGATCCAATTGTGGCCAACTGTTAAGTGTGACATGTGTGCCCCTTACGGGTATGGTGTTCTTTTGTTGTAGCGCTCGGGTTCATTTCTGAAGTTAATAAATTACTTCATTAAAAAGGAGGAAACTTTATTTGGCCACCTGCAAAAACATCAAAATGTTATACTAAATGGTGGTTTCTTAATGTATATTCTAACACTAGTGAAATTTTTAGGGAAAGGGATTTTGTTTGGAGCAATATGTATTTTGTATTTACACGGATTATATCTACTGGAAATCTGGAATACTATACGTTCAATGCACAACGGTAGATCGTTTTTGGATGTTTGAATCAAGTTTCAATCAAATTTTGTAAATTTTTAAAAAATAACTTTCAAGTTTTCTATCAAGATAAACAGCTAGAGGTGGAGACGGTCGGATTCGTCGACCACTCGACTTAAGACTATGGTCGACGGTGGTGATATAATATGTAGACTTGTTGGTGGTGGCTCTCTAAATAAATTTTTTATTAGTATTTGTTAAAAACTTAAATAGTGTTGACTTTTTTGTATAATAATTAGGTTATTTAAATATACTTGGTGAAGAGCATGACAAAAAAAAATTGTACTAGAAAAGTTGAAATATAAGATAATAGCTAAATGTTTTATAAATAAGTAGAGAAGTAGAGATATGGATGTGAGCAACTACCCCTGCAGCGCAGTGGTCAGTGATGGATTTAGGAATGAAAACCACGTGTGTCCAATTTAATTTGGGCAAAAGATTTTTTTTCCCCTGTATTCAATAACGGGACGGGTCGAGTTTTCACAAAACATCATATATATTAAATTGAAGTTCTTTCACAAAGCACCTAATAACAATTAATCGGAATTCTCATAAGATTCCTTAGTTCTATCTTGCCATAACATTAACTTAACTTCTAGTCCGGCCACTATCTTGTTTGGTAATTCTCATAATTCATCTCACTTTCATTGACCATATTACCTTTATATTTATCACATCGTTAAAACACTTTTTACCTTCATTTACCATATTACCTACACATTTATCATTTTCAATGATCACATACTTGCCAAACATAATAATGTTCACATATTTGAAGTTGACTAGATAAGGGGGTTTTCATCGATTGATGCTAATAAGAAAGTCATACTCTTTCCCATAACTAAAATACTATAAATTCATCACTACATCAAGTAAATTAAAAAACCCCAAAATAAATAACATAAGAACCTTATTTCTTATAATGAATTTTGAGAAATCATACCATAAGGAAGAATGGAACTAGAAATTATGATTCACTTAAGTATTAAGTGCCTAACTTCTTTTCCTTTACTTTTCTTCTTGAAGCCGACACACCAACACACACACAAACAAGTTTCACTCTTAACTTGGAAGAAATTAAATGGGTTTTTATTATTGTACAATTCTTGCTATAAAAATTGATTCTTGGTAAATCTTGTTTGTTCCTCCTTCCTCCTGATTTCAAGCTTCCTGACACAACCACTCGTAAATTTTGCTAAATTAGTTGTTGAGGTATTATTATTACACAATAGCACTAACGGATTAAAGATTCTTTTGACAAGTTTGGTGATTTAAAGATAAGAGATTGAAGTGGGAATTAGAAATAAAAGAGGAGTAACTAAAACTTTAAAAGTTCGGTGGTATGCTCCTGGTGCACCATTGGGATTAGAAGAAGAGCTCACATGTCTTTCTAAGTTGTTTTATTTTATAACTAACGGATTTAAGAATAAAAATCACGTGTATCAAATTATAATTCATTTACTTCAAATGCTTCAAAATACTTACTTTATAATTTACTTAGGTCTAAAATCTTGGATAACATGTGTCCAATCATAATTTTCTATTTGTTTGCAAAAAAAATTCAATCTAACGTAGGTTCATGGACCTACTTTACCTCTACGTGCATCCGCCCTTGGCAGTGGTAGGAGCATGGGGCAATGAAGGGAAGACCCGGAGAGACCCAGGTTTGATACCCCAAGCCAAACATGTTTTCCCATTAATTTGTTGTGGTGCTTTCGGACGGGCAGGTTAGTGGGTTTTTCTTGGATCGTGGAGTTACTGGGCATGGGCTTCGCACAACTGGCTTGGGCTAGCTTGCGGTGGCTTTTCGTCATTGGGTCACCCCCGGACGGTGTTCTGGGCTTTGGATTTAGTGGGCCATTAAAAAAAAAGAGATATGGATGTGATATGTACGTGATAACATTTTGTTATAAATAACAATTTTATGTTTATATAGTTGTATTTGTATAAAGCAAGGTAGGTAGGCTTGCACTTTGCTACAGGTTTACCTAACGAAAGAAAGTTTTTAAATTCATAAAGTTAAAAATGAAAGTTATCTAAAGTGTGGGGCGAAACAAAAGTTTAATTAAAGGAGGTGCAACATAATACCGTGCATCCTACCTTGGGAGGGAGGGGGGCAAAGCCCAACTTTAATTAAACTTATAAAGCTAAAAATAAAATTTATTTAAAGTTCAAGGGGCGAAACTTAATTAAAGGAGGTGCAACATAATGCGATACACCTTACCGCTGAGACTTACACACAATGCATTTTATTGATCGTGAGATTTGAATCAGTTTATCTTTCGTTCTCCAAGTGTATTACTTAGAGTGTGTGTAATGAAGGCTCGAGTGGACGGTGTTGTAGGCGACGACCCTGACAGCATGGGGTTGTCCATTACATGGCCGACATCGAAGTCGATTCGTTGCCTCGACGTCATTATATCGACAACGAGATATCAGTGGGGTCGTTGGCCCAAACATATGATACTTTTTGGTACATAATTCACGATCTATATAATAGTAATGATCAAGGGTTCGAAGAAAGACAAAGGACGCACTTTCTGAAAAATAAAGAGACGCTCGTGTTGCAACTCAAAAGTTGTATGTCGTCTACAATCAAATAAAAGATGAGAAGCGATCGGGTGTAAGCAATCTCGACATTGTGAATCATGCATTGGAGTTGTATGAGGATGAAACAGGACAACCTTATAAGTGGCTTTACATATTAGTTGTGAAAGACAGCCTAAAATGGAAGAATCCTGACGCCTGCGTGTTGGGATGAATAAAACGTATAAGAGATGCCTACGATGGTTTTACGGTCGATCAACCGATGGATCTTGACGAAGATGAATACGATGGTGATGAAGACCCTTTCCACGCCGAGCAAGATAAGTTTAAACACCCACTAGATAAGCCAAGACCAACTAAAAGCTAGCGTACTTCGAGTACAAGAGCTTCAACTTCGTCTTCATTGTGTGATGTTTGTCAAAGCTTTAATGAGAAGGTGAACCAGTTACATATCAAAACTCATTACTATATATCTATAGATAGCCAAATAATTAGCTTCATCTTTCACCGGAAAAATCATCAGCTCTCACTTTGTCCTTAACTTATCACTGCATAAAACTCTTTCTCTCTCTCTCTCTCTCTCTCTCCCTTTCTCTCTCTCTCTCTCTCTCTCTCTCTCTCTCACACACACACACACACACACACAATCTGTATCTATATATCTATAGATACAGATTTTTCCGCCACAACCACCGATGCCAACACATACCAAATCTTGCTAACGATGATTGTGACATCCGTCAAAATTCCGTTCAACAAGATTCTTAATTGAAATCAATTAAGCTATTCTTCTCCTAATTTCAAAG
>JAOXNX010000001.1:29761308-29778755 GCA_028566075.1 Solidago caesia
TACCCTCCATTTCTCCACACTAGCATCGGGATTGACGTTAATCTTCTTTTCTACCGTTTTGATTTTGATAGAGGTTGGAATTTCGACCAATCTTCTTATAAATCTCCAAAGGCTTTTTTGTTCAAAATAGATTTTGCTAAAGCCTATGACAACGTGAATTGGAATTTTTTACTGTCGGTAATGAAGTCTATGGGATTTCCAAATTTATGGTGCAAATGGGTGTACGAGATCATTGCGTCAGCCAGGTCTTCGTTTTTGGTTAACGGTTCCCCCACTTTTGAATTTGAATGCCGAAAAGGAATGAGACAGGGAGATGTCCCCCTTTTTATTCCTAATTGTTATGGAGGCATTCTCGGTAATGGTCAATAAGGCTTGCACTATTGACGTCAATTATTTATATAGTTTTGATTGACTATATATATTATACGATTTATAGGATCATATTAAAATAAATCAATTATTTATATCTTTTCATTCATGATTTTTTTATATCTTTGTACTTATTTATTCTTTTTTTTGTATTTATAAAAATAAATTAGAAGATAAGTTAACATATTATATTATTATTAGCTAGAGTATAGTTAAATTAAAATAGAATATGAAAAGTAGATGTCTAGGCATATAAATTGGAACTATTGATTTAAATTATGGTAATTTAATTATTGATATGTTTCAAGTGTATATAAAAAAGCATATGATAACTATTAAATAACACTATTTTTATAAGTAAATTAGATATTTTAATTTCAAAGAATTAATCTAGTATTATATGAGTTTAATTATATTATGTATATTTGTTTACAAATTAAATAATAGTTTTAATTATATATGATATCTAAAAAGAGGAATGAGAGTATGTGGCTGTTAGATACCTAAGCTTAGGTATAGAACCTCTCACATTTTAGTTTTTTAATCCATAAAATTCAGGGGGCCCATCATTTATTCATTATACAAAAAAATATTAAAATATTTAGGTGTGAGGGGTTCTATACCCAAGCTTAGATATCTAACAGCCACATACCCCATTTTCTCTTCTTTTTATTGTTCTCAAATCATCTACTAAACTCATGATTTTTTTTAAACTCGTGAATTTTTAAATTCTTAAATAAAAGCTTGTACATGGGGAAAAAAGAGGCCATGACCGAAATTTAAAATTTTGTACCATCCACAGGTTTCAGGTAGTAGCGAAAATGTTGGATCTATCGAACCTGGAGGTCCAAATCAAGATAAAACCTCAACTTTTACTTCCTGGAGATAACTATGGCGTTTATTTAGTCTTTAAGTTTCGTGAACCACGAAAATGTCTAGGTAACCACATGTATGTGGACCTAAAGTACAAGAGGGGGAGCGATAATTTACATTCAGATTTCGCCACATGGAGAGAAGACGGGTGGATGATGATTGAATTGTGCCAAATCTTGAATTACGAGGAAGATATTGAATTTGAAGTTTTACTGGAAAGCTTTTCGCGAAGCTACTGTGGAAGTAGCGTCTATATTGAAGGCATAGAGTTTCGGACCATAGATAATGCAAGTTTCATAATATCTAAGTTTCTGTTTCCATTATCGATTCTTTTGATTTACGTTTAGGAACATGGTAGATAAATCTGGTACATGTTATGACCTACATTATAGTTTATAACAAGGTAATTTATACAGGATTATGAACATGATGGGTCTAAAAACATCGAGAAATATCAGGAAACTCGGAAATATGAAGAAATCAAGAAACCGAAGGAAGTACAACACTCTCCATTTGATTCTAAGGAAATATTGAAGAGTCCAGGAAATGATAATGAGGTTAAAAATATCCTTTTCTATATCTTATGATGCTTTTTTTTGGGGGTAAAAAGGATTTGGTTAACTTTATATCGTATGATGTTTATAAAGAGAATAATTAACTTACTCTTTGTGATTTGCTGATCAAGTATTTCAACTTTTGGTGAACAGAAGTTCTTGCTAAAAGAAGTTAAGAATGAAGAGATATATTTTATGCTTTCGAAAATGGAAGCTCCATACGACTCTTCAATAGCAAAGCCTTTTCGTTTAAAATATTCAGCAGAGTCGAGGTTTGCTTGTTGAACAAATTTCATTACATCTTTTCTCTATTTAATAATTATGAATTTATCCATTTAAATTTCAAAGCTTGTAATGATATACAAAAATACACAAATTGAAGGAACAAAATCAGCAAAGCATGCATGTACATTTCATTAATGATCCATCAACCTTTGTGTTGGTCGTTCTCACTTGCCAAACTTACACACATCAAATACTTGGTCACAAATGTTTCACCATGTGGTTTTTGAGATTTTACTAACATTACTCAGTCTTTAAGAATTATGTACTCACAAGATATATTGTTCATGCAGATTTCAAGGGGAAATTGAGCTTTCAAAGCGACAGGTTTTTCGTATTAAGGGAAAAATTGAAAGTAAAATGTTGTCACCAGATACAGATTACATGTGTTACCTTGTATTTAAGCTTTCAGAAACATGTCACGGGTTGCATTGTCCTGTGAAAGTAAGGAATGTTTTACAATGGAAAAACATAGAGATAGGGCTCATTTGTTTTAGACCTCAAATCCCATTGAATTTACCTAATACTAATGGGGCTCCAAAAGAAAGGGATGATACATGGATGGAGGTTCTTGTGTGGAAATTCAACTCAAATTCAAAGCTCAGAAGCAATCATATTCCTATTTATCTAAAATTCATAACATATGTAGGAACCATATCCGGCCTTATTGTAAGCGGCCTCGAGATTCGGCCAATGTAAGAGCATGTGTCAATGTATTCCACCCAAGAGGTCGTCATAATACAAAGTTTCTACTTTCAAGCTTTTCTATTTGTACCTCACATCTTAATAGTTGCAAATGTTTCTAAGTGTCTACTTTTGGTCGTTTCTATTTGTATGTCACATCCTAATAATTGAGTTACCTTGAGAATGTTTATATTCTTTTTCTCAAATTGGAATAGTAATGAATATCCCACTTTATCTACATATGTATGGGTTTGGCATTAGTGTTACACTAAAACTATGAGCTACGAATCCTGATACTTATGGTTGCATACACTCAAAGTTATATACAATTCAAGAAAAAGTTGCCCTAATCAATCCATGTTCCTCTCTCTTTGCACAAGAGAGTCATATTCAAAAACCAGCGGTGTACAGATCGCTTCCCCTTTTTTTTGGTAGCCGTCACAAGTTACAAAAAGAAAAGTGACGTTCTTTTCTTTTGTTTTTTGCCATCGTACCACAAGACCGAAACAACAAAAGGGGTTTGTTTAATTTTGATACTTGAAGACTAACATCTATCTGACGTTGATTGAAGTGTAGTATGGACTATCAATGAGACAATCACGCATTGATTGTTGGTTTTATTTTCTTTTCAGTGATCAACAAAGAAGGTAGTTTTTCATCCCATCTTTGTTTTATTATTATTTGATCATATAATACATATGGATCCGGCTATGGTGATTGTTTTATTTACACGCTTCTGTTTTATTTGATCTTATATTTTATGCATGTTACATATTATATTTGTTGTCAAATATATTTTCTAAAACCATAATCACCAATAGTAATATCAGAGCCAGGTTATGTTATTATATGATTAATAAGTAATTCACAAAAGTAAGTTTATTGTTTGAGTTTTGTGGAGATCTTGAGACCGGACCAAAACAGCCCCTTGGGGACATGTTTTATTATTCGTCCATTGGGTTTTATTACCCAAAACCACACTCAAATCGTTTTATTTTACTTCATTACTTGTTGTGTATTATCATGTTTTTTTTCGATATATATTATGTTTTGATTAAATAAAGTTTGTGTCTTCCAAAATGGTTCAGCTCTGCCATTAGTTCACGACGTGCCATTCACAAGTGGCACGCCGTGCTTGCTGCTGTTCCTGCCCAAGTCTTAGCTTTTTCTTCACTAATTCCATTCGTTAGCGCAATTTGTCCATTTCGCTATCGTTTCCAATGAAACCGAGTATAATACCTGTTATGGACCTAAATGCACTAACAAATACCATAAACGCACATTTGCATACAAAAACATTGCAATTGACAAGTAAATTGGCAAACAAAGATGTGGGAAATATGTAAGTATTTAGCATCATCAGTGCGCTTGCCAAAAAACAAAACAAAAAAAATGTTACTATTCTTTGCATGCATCCCGGTGAATTGATTTTAATATATATATATATATATATAATGACGTCTAAACTACGTATCCAAAAGTTTGAGAAGAGAACGAGGAAATAAATCCGTGACTTGTGCAACTTGATAATGCAGTTTTATTAATGCAAATAATAACGTTTCAATAACAATGATATAATGTCTTACTATAAGTTCTATACTAATACTAATATAACACATAAAACAATAATATGGATTAGGGCGAGCTTGGGTCGGTTCCGATCCCAAATCGAATGATTTGGTTAAATGAAAACAGACTCAAACCAATGGTTCGGTTTGTCGGTTTTGAGATTGGTTTGGGTCGGTTTTCGGGTTTTTTTTATAACACTTTTAACTTATTAAGTTATAAACAAAGCATTCAATTGTTAAGTAAAAAATATGATAAAGAAATTAAAATATATAACTAATTTTTATTAACTATTTATATCTGTTAAGTGTTGAAATTGATATGATTTTTTATAAGTCAAATTAATCTTGTTGTGCTTTCTATCTAAAACATAAAACTTCAAATATACTAAAATATTTAATAAGCATTGGTAATAGATATAATTTTAAAATGATATAAATATAAACTAAATTAAATTATATATAAAATTTTGGTTCGGTTCATTTTTTAGAAACCAAATCCAACGGAATTTTTTTTGGTTAGCTTTTTGTCAGTTTTTTTTTTTGTTTTTTGGATTTCCAGTTCAGTTTTTCCTCACCCTTTTAATGCTAACAAAAAAAAAAGTGATATATGAAAATAATGTATACTAGTAATTTTATTCGTGCTAATAATGACACTTTGATAACAATGATTGATAATACCAACATTACTTATAATAATGTCTTACAATAATTATATATGAATATAACATATATGAATAATAAAAGGCAAATGGATTCAGAATCATGACAAGAAGGATTCTTATACTTGGAAAGTTGGACCGTGTCTCCTTTTCCTCCTGGCTTAATACATTTATTTGCCTTTCTCGTTGGTTTTGGATTTGGTATTGATTTGTTCCTGGTCTGTATTGCGTGGCAACTCTTCCTCGGAATTTGTTTGGGATTGCAACAAAAACATCTCGATGTGAAAACCGGTGGCTCAGCTTTCGATGATGGGGGGTTTTTCATGTGTCTTTCTTCGGTAATTGGCACAAGTTTTTTCAACCATTTTGCAATTTTAGCAATTAAAGTTTCGGGATGGATCTAGATATATAACTTTGTGTATTCTAGATTGTATTTATTGTATCTTTGATCTTTATCATCTTGTTAGATGGTCCCTTTTAATTAATAAAATTTTTGTTCTAAAAAAAAGGCAACATTACCTTCTTTTCTCCCTATCTAACTACCCTTTTTTTTTAAATTATTCAAACCTCTTTCTTCAATACCAACAACACAACCTAAGCTATATTTTTAACTAAATAAATATATAAAATTACAAGTGACACAAGACGGAAAAAAAAAAAAAGGTTACAACCCAGGTTGCCTGACCAACCCAAGCTTCAACCGACTTTGGAAAAAAAAAATAGCATCTTTCATTTTTTTTAATATAAATGGTCGGCCAGCCGGGTAAAAATGTCATGAGTGTGAATGACCTTACATCATCAACTAACTACAATGTCTTTAACCTCCACCAAAACCCTATCTCCCCAACCTCCATCTCAAGATCTATCTTTCATTTTCCATTTTTCTCTTTATTTTCTTTCATTTTTTTAATAAAAAAAATCTCTAAATTGAAACCTTGTAGCATTTGAAACCTCGAAAACAAAACACATGAATGATGTGCCTGCGATGATTTCAGGGTGTGGTGGGGCGTCGGCGGTTGGTTGCGGGCACGGTGGCTGGAGTCATCATTCATTCCAGTGTCTCAAATTGATGACCTATTTCTTTTATAAAAATGATTTATTGTACAAGTACATATGACATTATGTTTCAAAGGTATTTTTTATTTATTTTATTTTGGGGTGATATATAAATTAATTTCGTTAATTTTTTTTTTAACTTTTTTTATTTTAATTTATTAAATAACAATACATTTAATTAATTTTGATTTTTATTGGATAATGAATTTGATTGTGAAAAAATTTTAGTTAACTGATATGTAATGTAACAAAAAAATTATGTTACAGGGATCAATTGTGAAATGAGAGTAATGTTTTAAGGATTATCCGAGTAGGATTTTCAAGGAAAGGACTAAACTTGTAGGTTGGATATAACACGGGGACCATTTTTGTAGTTAACTCTATTAAATTTGATGTAATTAACTCCATTATAGTCACACACTATACTAATTTAGATAAAGAAAATGATATATTATTTTAAAAATCTTCTTAATAATCTTTATAATATCATGACTAGTATAATTCACTGAATTCTCTCCTAATTTCAGAATATATCATTTTCCTTTAGATAAACTTTTTTAATTTATTTTTTTGTAGAATATATCTTTTATAAAAAAAAATATATAACATCTTCATGTATACGATGACCAAAGTTGCTTGTCTTGTACTGTTGTACAATGACCAAAGCCACGCATGACTTTTACAAAACTAACGGAGTATCCGTGTAAAAGAAACGGGATTGAATTTATTTTTTTTTAATGGGTGTCGATAGTGTTTAATGATTTTTAATAGTGGTTATTGTAATTTTATAGGTGATGTAATAATATAGAAGATAATGTACAGATTAATTAATAAAGTTATATTATTGTTTTTCATAATTAAGACTTATAATATATAAGTTATAATAAATTAAATTGATAATTAAATATAAAAAAAGAAGTTTTATTAAATGAATAAGAAAAGTATAAGTAATAATTTACCACTGAATTTTCACATAACAAAGTACAAATCTTAATACACTGAAATAGTCAATATTAACAGCCTTTCAGACTGTTATTAGTAAAACCCTTAAAAAAAATTGTCCAAATTGATTGAATGCTAAATAAGATGTATCTTGTAATTTTCTTTACTTTTCTATATCTTCCAAAATACTTTTTGTTCTTTATTTCCATTAAAAAATTATTAAAAGGATTGTTATTATCAAAATATTTTTCATCTATATATCTTTATAAAAATTCTTTAAACTTGTTTAATTATTAGAAATTTTGATATGTATATATCTTTTTTACTTTTCAAAAGTCAACTAAATTAAGTATACACTTATCTTTATATATTATTTTTATTAATATCAATTTTACCCAAATTTATATTATCTTAAATAATCATTTATATTTTTATAAATTTTAACATACTAAATTTTAACAACCTAAAATTACATTAAAAATTATATAAATTTCATTTCAATGACTTATAGTAGCATTAGACAAATTAAAAAATCACTTAAAAAATGTTATCATCATAGCATTAGACAAATTAAAAAATCACTTAAAAAATGTTATCATCATTGCAATACACAGGTTTAATGTAATTCAAAATAAGTACCACAAAACTTGTTAACGTTTACAACAACTGGACTAACCTGTCGTCACTAAAACCATCGGTCGGTGAAATAGAGAGGCGAAAGGAAGGTGGGTGGTCAGTGAAGGGCTAATGCATGTAGGTGATATTGGGGGGTGAAGAGGGATCGGTGAATGGTTTCAACAAGGATGAAAGGAGACACGTGGGGTTCCTTTTTTTTAAATATTATTTGCTTGTTTTATTTTGATTGGGTATATTATGAGGTATTGTGGGATATTATGCGGTATAATGGTGTATTCAATTTGAAGGTGATAAGTTGGGAAAAAAAAATGTGGTGGTGGTGATAAAGGGATGGTGAGAATAGCAAGAAAAAATGTAGGTGAAAAAGTCTAGAGATACACACCACCAGAACACCTGGAGAAATTTTTCTCGCCTCTTTCTCCTACTCATTTTTTTATATCTTTATTTTTTTAAAAATAAACATTATTATTAACAAGTTTATATTAAATCTAAAACTAAATCTATAACAATTAAACTATTTTATCTTTATCGTTTAATTTTTATTTATTTTCATCTGTAAAAACATTATGTCTATTATTTTTGTATATGTCTAATAAACTAATTTAAAATTTTCTATTCTTCTAAAATATGAGTTTTTTTTTAGTTTTTGATAATTATGTAATATTTAAATATTCTAATTCCTTTAAATTATTTTTTTAATAGACAACTTTAAAGGATGAAATTTGAAATTGGATTTAAAAAAATTATAGTTTTAATTCAGGTAAGTTTTTTTATTATTATTATATTTTGATTGTACTTTATTATTTAATAATTATCAATATTATATAATATATGTTTAAAAGTAACCGTAGTTACTTTCTCTTAATATGAGAATTTTTAAAAAAAAAAAACTAATTTGTTTATATAAACAAAACTGATATTTTGGTTATTTATATGATTTGATTTAATATTTATATTTTAATTAGAATTATATTTTATAGTTGAATTTATTGGATAGACATATGATATTTTATAAAATGTATATTATTACATATATATAAATTTTTGAGTAAATTACAAAAACCGTCCCTGTGGTTTATTCATTTTATCATTAACTATCCATGGTCCAAAGTTTTTTCATTATCCATCCCTAAAGTGCTAAACTTGTTGCATAAACCGTCCCTCCTCAAATAAAAATGACAAATATGCCCTTTTAGATACCTTTTTCCAATTTATTTTAATTACTAAACATTATTTTAATCATTAAATCATGATTTTAATATAAAAATAAGAAAAAACTACTATCATCACCATATCTCCTTTCATCTTCTATTTTTTCTTTTTTATTTTCTCTCTCATTCCCCTTTTTAACTACAAATATTATCACATATAACAAAACCACTTCTACAACTACTATTCATCACAACCCTCTCAATTCTATAAAAACCCCTTTTTTTCCCTCTTCAACTATCTGTTGCTTAAAAAAAACTTGATCGTTTGGACTGATTTATGACGATGTGTCAATTTCAGTTCGTCAACAACAGTTAGTATTAGGCTTGATCCGTTTTAATCTAAAATTGTGCAATTAATGTGAGGCATTTTTAATTCATCACTCTTTTTTTTTAACATTAAACGTAGAATATGTATTTTGATTTATTAATACATGATGCTTATTTATATTCAATAAAAATGGTGTTTTCTAGGAAAATGATTAAAAAAAACCAGAAAGCGATTTCCTTTAGTGGCATTCTTATACAACAAAATAAACAAAAGCAATATATTTATCGGTCACGCATTTTGATCTATCACACCTTTTACCCAAAAAAGTTATTTCTCTTTAATCCTTGGTCACACATTTCATTATATAGTTGGAGTGTAAAAAAAACGGGTTTTTATAGATTTGAGAGGGTTGTAATGAATAGTAGTTGTAGATGTAGTTTTGTTATATGTGATCATATTTGTAGTTAAAAAGGGGAATGAGAGAAAAAATAAAAAAGAGAAAATAGAAGATGAAAGAGAATACGGTGATGATAGTAGTTTTTTTCTTATTTTTATATTAAAATCATGATTTAATGATTAAAATAATGTTTGGTATTAAAATAAAATGGAAAAAAGTATCTAAAAGGGCATATTTGTCATTTTAATTTGAGGAGGGACGGTTTATGTAACAACTTTAGCACTTTAGGGATGGATAATGAAAAAACTTTGGACAAGGGATGGTTAATGATAAAACGAATAAACCACAGGGACGGTTTTTGTAATTTACTCTAAATTTTTTTATTTCGTTTATTGAAGTTAACCACCAACTAAAACGCCAGTTCGTATATACATGCATACAAACTAAACATTTATTAATCGAAAACTCACATACACTATCGACCATGTCTCCCATCACCGCCTGCAACGTCGCCGTCATCGGCGCCGGAGCAGCCGGACTAGCCGCCGCCCGCCACCTCCATAAAGAAGGCCACACCGTCGTCATCTTCGAGAAACAATCCCAACTTGGTGGAACTTGGATATACACACACACACCCACTACCGAACCCGACCCACTTGGTCTTGACCCGACCCGGCCCGTTATCCATTCCAGTCTATACGCTTCTCTCCGGACCAACTTGCCCCGAGAAGCAATGAGCTTCAGGGAGTACCCGTTTGTTGCTAAGAAAACCGGTCAAAGTCAAAGAGACCCGAGAAGGTTTCCGGGTCATGGTGAGGTTTTGGAGTATTTGAAAGAGTATGCTAACGAGTTCGGACTCTGTGAGTTGGTTCGGTTTGAAACGGAGGTGAGTCGGGTTTGGCGAGTTGGAAATGGGAAATGGGAAGTGAGATCAAGAAAGATTAGTGGTGATAAAAAAGATGATGTTGTTTGTGAAGGTTTTGATGCTGTTGTTGTTTGTAATGGCCATTATTCGGAGCCCCGAATTGCTCATATTCCGGGTATCTTGAATCTTTGATCATATTTTGTTTTAAGTGAATATTTCTTTTTATATATAAAGTTGCTGTTTTTATTGTGTAATTTTGATGGGGATTACAAAATCCGTTGAGGCTACCGGGAAAGTCGAGCCTTTGTTTTCTAATTTAGGTGGTCTAAATGGTATTCGCGTGGCCGTTTCCTAGACTAATTCCTTGGTCATCCCAATATGTTTACCCCGTGAGGTTTGAACCCAGGTCTCATAAGACCTCTTCAGGACGCTTTAACGCACCTTAGCAATGGGTTATATAATCTTGTTTGTGTTTTTGTTGGATGATCATAAAGTGTTAATTTGTTATGGAAATTTTAGATTTTTAGTTAGTTTTTGGTTTATTTGATTTTTGATATGATTAGAGATAAAAGTGAAGTAGTGAACCAAAATTCCAAGAACATTTCATAAGGGAGATGAAGGAAAAAGAGGGAAATAATAAAGTAATGAATATATGAATTTGTTCTTATTGCATATTTTAAGTGCTTATAGCTTATCGTGTATTTTGAAAGCTAAAAAGCAATTATAATTGATTGGATAGATAAACCAACTTATACTTTTAGCTTATTTTGAGAAGAAAAACAGCATTTTCTGAAAGCACTTAAGGAGGTGCTTATTTTGAATGCAATAAACACTTTCAAATCTGCAACCCCAAACCCCCTCTTAGAATTTGTGTAAGGGGTTGTCACTTGTTTAATGTGAATTTTTAGGTGTTGATCGGTGGCCCGGAAAGCAAATTCATAGTCACAATTACCGTGTCCCTGATCCCTTCAGAAATCAGGTACTATAGTTATTGTTTCTTTTATGACGAGAACCACAATGTCAAACGTAAGTGATATGGAAGATTCAGATTTTAAAATTTGATTACACAACTACTATAATTAATGTTTGGTACTTTGGTCTCAATAGAATAAGACACAAGGTCATAACACTTTAAACTGATTTGGCTTACTTTTAAACCATTCATCCGTATTATTTGCTGCTACAAGCGTATTTTTATCCATTTGGCTGGTTCGACAGGTTGTAGTACTCATAGGGAGTTCAGCAAGTGCCGTTGATATCTCTACAGAGATTGGAGTTGTTGCCAAGGAAGTCCACATAGCATCTTGGTCGACCTCCAGTGAAGATATTGCAAATCTACCTGGATATGACAACATATGGCTTCGCCCTATGGTATTTATAACTTCAAATATTGGGCTAATTTTTGTATGAATAGTTACACCCGTGATACAATAAAAGGGGTTTTAGAACTTCTCGTTGCAGGATATCTCAGTTGATCAGGAATGCTGACTCCAAGTAATGTAATGCAGATTGAAAGTGCTCATGAAGATGGTACTATCTCATTTCCAAGCGGGTTCAAGGTCTCTGCTGACATTATTCTACATTGCACGGGGCGAGTGTCTCCTACTCGTTTTAGCTTATTGAACATTTTCATTTTATGGGAATACAAGTATTAATGGTTCCGTTTAATTTGATATGGGGGAGAACTTTAATTCCTTTTTGTTTAAGCCATTTACCAGTTTTGTTTGTGGGTGTTCTTTTCTTTTATATAATGTAAGAAGATCATGCGTGAGCGTGACTGTGGGTCTTAGTTATCTTGATACTTAAAACATATACAATTTATCATTTTTGTCTTTTCAGGTACAAGTATCATTTTCCGTTTCTTGAAACCGAAGGTATAGTGAGCGTTGATGACAATCGAGTGGGGCCACTATATAAGCACGTCTTCCCACCATCATTATCCCCTTCACTTTCTTTTGTCGGGTTGCCATGGAAGGTTATATTCACATTGTAACACATATGCATTCATCTGGCTTCGGATTCTTTACCAACTTATCATCTTCTTTATGATAAAATATACAGATTATTCCTTTCCCACAATTTGAATTACAATGTGAGTGGATATCAGGCATATTATCAGGTCGAATTTTACTACCTTCACCAGACGAGATGATGAAAGATGTTGAAGCATTTTACTCGTCTTTGCAAGCATCTGGTGTCCCAAAACGATATACCCATAATATGGCGGGCTATCAGGTAAGATTTGGCTAGCTCTGGATCCATATAATTTGTTATGCATGTTATATGTAGGTTAATTCTTAATAGAGGTGGTAAAACTGGTGTGTCAGTCGACATGTCAAAATGTGTTCGGGTCCAAACCCTTGACTTCAATAGTATGGGTTAGGTTGAGCCACGTACACTTTTTATCCTTTCCTAATGGAGAATTAACGCGTTATATATGATTACATAAACTATATTATAATTTTCTTACGACAATCTAATGTATTTTAAGAAAGTGATTTTTAGAGGCTGTTTACATAAAAAAAAATAAATACACATCGAGTGACAACATGCAAAGGCTTCCCTCCCAGAAATTGTTTATTGTAACCCTTGAGACTGATCTAACAATTGACTGAACCGAACCTTTATCCAAGACTTTAGTTTGATAATCAAGAAACATCATCTACTCTAACGCTGTATTCTTTAGTTTTTTAAAAGCAGAAAGGAAAGGAATGGGGAGGGGAAAATCATAAAATGCATTCTTAAGTTTTTTAACATCATGGAAAGGAAATGAGAGGAGAAGATTAGGAGGGGAAGTTGTAAGCCTTTTTTGGTCCAACCTTTTCCGTCCAAATTTGAGATGATTAGGGAGGATAACAACCAAATCTTATCTACAATGACATCTTTATCCCTCCATAACTATTATATTATCCATATTCCCAAAAAACTCTGTTCAACATCACACCGTAAAAGCAGCAAGATTTTTCCAAGGTATATCGTCTTCTACTAAAGATTTAATTTTCATGCATTATTTTATGTATAAATACATATTTGATAGATATCGAATCTAAATACAAATAGTAAACAAAAGCCATGTTGATTGATTTTATAACATTTTCTATACAATAAATAGGTAAATGTGCTCATCAATCTATATGATCTTTCCTAGTTGATATGAACAAATCATATCAAGTTTCAGTTCAAATTTAGTCCAGATGACTTTTGAAGTCAAACTGTATCCCTTTCATAAGATCTGTTAATGGGATGCTAATTTCTACAGTTTGAGTACAACGACTGGCTTGCCACACAATGTGGGTGCCCAAAAACGGAAGAATGGAGAAAGAAAATGTATCAAGCGGCTTCATTAAACAAAAAAGTACGACCTGAGACTTATCGTGACGAATGGGAAGATGAAGATTTGGTGCTGCAAGCTTATCAAGATTTCGCAAAGCAAATGTCCTGTAAACACATATCTTATCAACCACAAAACTTCAATATGTGATTTTGTTTGTTTGTTTATTTATTTTGAAAGGCCGTTGCTTGCTTTACATGAAGGTCTAGTGACCATCTTTACATGTACTAAATCACATATTTTTTACATGTACATTTGTAAAAAATATATAACATCTTCATATATATAAATACGAGTAGGAAAAACGTGTGCTTCGTCGCGGATTTTGCAAATTATATTTATCCCTAAAATAGATATTATGGATACGATAATAGGTAGTTTGATAATAAGTAGTTTACGTTTTTGATGTTACGACAAAATATTTAACTTTATATTTTTTTGCATAAATATTTATAATGAAGATGCTAAATAACATGTGAAAATGTATAAGCATAACCATTTCAATAAATTTTCATACACAATCTTAATAATAATCATATATCATATACCAACATAACAATTGTTTGCATAATCACATACTAAGTTGAAAAGATGGTAACTTTATTAGAAAAACATAACTCAAAAAGAGTTTGGAATATAAATCATTTTTCAAATCGTTACAAATTACAATATGCTAGCTCTTAAAGCTCATGAAACTCATATTCTTATAAAATGACCACCTAATAGTAATTTGTATAATAGTGCATAAAGTTTCATTATTTGGCTAGTACTAGTAATAGTGAAACTAAAGCGGTCAAAAATCTAAGCTGTACGTGACTATTCTAAAATGAGGTGGTCAATTACTCAATTATCCTCTTTTTTTAATAAATTATATAATAAAAACTAGAGATATGGATACATCCTATTCCTTGCATCAAATATTAGAATATTCAATTGCTAATGACCACAACAATTCTCCAATCTAGAATCACTGCAACTGATAAATCCCTCATAACCTTGACTAAAAAGTTTCAGATCATGGCACCACATGCTTAATACATCTATGCTACACACATACACAAACGATATATATGTATACAACATATACAAGTTTATCAGCCAAGAATCTTTTTAAGGCCTTTCCCTATCAGCCGTTCAAAAGCTCGTCGACCACCTTGTCGTTGAAGACGGCATAGGCACCAGGCCATCGTGCCTGGTCGTCGTCTTTCCCCGTCGATTTTACGAAACATTTGGACGAGTTGTTTGGGTGATTGTGTGAGTTTTTAATATTTTTTTATTATGGATGAGGTAAGGATCGGGGTATGATAGGGAGGAGGTAGTTCTTTGATGTGTCTTGGAAAGAGAAAGCTGATGTGGCGGTGATGACGACGTCAGGATAGGAAGAGGCCTAAAAATCCTCAAAACAAGTATACTTAGGCCTCTCCCTATCGTCTCATCGTGGGCTCGTCGAGGAATCCGTCGTGAACGACGTCATAGGCACGAGGTCGTCGTACCTGGTCGTCGTCGAGTGTCGTCGTGTTTACGAAAGGGAAGGACGAGGGGGAGCGGGGGTAACGGTGGGGCCAACAGGTTTTTTTTCTTTTTTTGTTTTTGTTTCCTCATATACATATATGTATCATATATATATATATATATATATATATATATATAGATATGTGTGTGTATGATTATTTTTGCAGGTATTGGGAAAGATGGGGTGGGGATTGGGGAAGATCAGAAGATGTGGTTATGGTTAGAAAGAAGACAAAAACATTTTTTATTCACAAATTATAGTTTTAGTCTCTAATATATGAATATATTTACGAAATCATTTTATTTTTCAAAACTATTTAATTTAGTCTTTATTATTTTTAATTTTATTTTTGTATGTTTTAAATTTTATTAATTTATTGTTTTTAAGTTTATAAAAATAATAGTTTTTATTTTTATGACACACAAACCGCAAAAAACCCCAACAAGCAAAAACTTCAATCTATCTTTTTACAAATCCTCAAAACAAGCCCCAAAAATAAACAACATATATAAGTTACCAGCCAGAAATCTTTTTTACAAAGCCTCGGTAGTTCCAGAAGTTATCCACGACCTCATTCTTCACTTTCAAAATCTCCCCTATTATTTATAAACATAAAAATAAAAAAATGTATTAGAATATTTGTATTAAACATACAAAAAAACAAACTTTGTTAAAGAAAAGTATAACCTTTGATGTAATCCGGGTTTTTCCACACCAGATAATTAAGCATACATCCCCGCGTGATTTGATGCCAAGAGAGCAGCCAATGGCATGAAAGGGGTTAAAAGAGAAGCGTATTCAGCTACCAAAACCTCATGAAACACTGGGAGGGGGCGGTTTGTATGTGAGAGAGTCAAAGATATCAGCTTGTTTTGTGGCGCATCTATCGTCTTAAACACTCATAGTCTAGCGATGAGAACGGGCAAGGTAGAAGCCTAGTTTGCGAGGTGATTGTGTTTTTAGGTAGAAAACGATAAGCTTTTGCAGTGGAGAAGATTTTTCCGGCATTTCTAATCTGAGATGCCATTTTTTTGTACGGAGAGTGGAGTGGGTTTTTAGGGTTGTTGTAAGGGAAGACAACAAATATACTAGTCTGATATATATGTAAGAGACTAGTGGACAAATAGTGATATTGTAAACTAGAAAGAAAAAAAAAAGGACCGGTTGTTGATACAAATAATGACCCAACTAATGAGTCAATGCAAATATGTTTTCCCCATGTTTATTAGCTCAACAACACACTCCAACAACACCCTGACACTCATTCAATGCAAAATTTTGAAATTTAGGCAAGGGCGGATCCATTATGATTTAAACTAGGGGTGTGTCTATTGGCACCCCCAACATACTTAGTACACACCTATAGTATTATAGATTTATGAAAATTGTATAGATTTACGTGCTTTTTCATTTCCTTCATTTATTATTTTATTCTCTTTCTTATTTAATTACTTTCTCTCTCATCAATCATACTATTTTCTCTTATAATTTTGTTCATCTTCTATTCTTTTTCACAGAAAACTCCACATCCAAACCACCTCCCTCCACCGCTCTCTCTTTCTCCCCCTCTTCTCAGATCTGTGTGTGGTGTGGTTATAGATCTGTGGGTGGTTGTGTGTGACTTTTTCTCCCCCAACCGTTTCCCCCTAACTGCCGCCCATCGCCGCCGCTCCACTGCGGCCCTCTCTTTCTCTCTCTTCTCAAATACACGTTTGTGCCGGAGGTGGTGGCTGTTGGTGATTGATTTGGTTGGTGGTGGCCGGATGTGGTCGATATGTGGGTGTCCGTTTTTTAGATCCGAGTTGGTGGTGGTGGAGCACCCTACAAAACCTACACCATTCTATTAGCACCTTCTACAAAGTAGAAGATGGTGGTGCCAGAAATAAAAGGTGGTGGAAGACTGATGATGACAAAAAAAATCTTATAAGAAAAGGGGAAGAAAATGATGCTTTGAAAAGAAGACCATGACTTAAAAGACAATATTGAAAACACAAATATATAATAAATGAGATAACATATATAATAAATAAAAGAAGTATAGGGGGTGGACTCAGCAGCATAGGGTACCTATAGCAGGACCCTAAACTAGGTGCACGGACCTTAGTTAGATCGAAATTTTTTTTAGCAAGCATATGGAACATTATGATTGGACATATATTATCCAAGAGTTTGGACCTAGGTAAATTATAAAGTAAGTACTTTGAAACATTTGAAGTAAATAAATTATAATTGGATACAC
>JAOXNX010000001.1:29858220-29868272 GCA_028566075.1 Solidago caesia
CTATAGATGATCAGACGGTGATGGATATATTCATGGGGTACGTAGCCGGCCCGTGCAATCTTAAGGGGCCGTTTGGTTACCAGAATGTATGAAAATTTGATGGAATGATATGAAAATTTTAAATTTCATTCCATCAACATTCTGATAACCAAATGACACCTAAGAGTTATTTTTTAAATGGTTTCGTTGTCCATTTTCATTCAAACATTACGTCTCGGCAACCCACAAGAGAAACAAGCCAAGAATTATCTACTTGTGTTGTACACAAATTCATGCATGCATTAAAACATATTATGTATATGATCTCCTGTATAATAAGTCCGAATGGGGTTAAATGGAATTGACCAGCAAACAAAGTGTGGCTATTCTTTAAAAAAATATATCGATCACCTCTGCATTGGTATTAATCACGACAACAATACAGGGTTTAAGTGACGACAAACGTCCTTATCTTAGACCGAGAGTTTTAAACTTATTACGACAAACTAAGTTCAAACAAAAGACCGAAAAAATTCAAACAAAAGGAGCATGAATAGAAGACTGGCAAATTTGTGACAAATTTCCAACGAATTACCACAAACTAAGTTCCGTCGGAATTTTGTCACTAAAATACATACATTTCCGTCGGAATTTTAAACTTTGACCTATGCTAGGCTATTTATATTGCTTTGTATAATCTATATTTATTATTGACGTATTTTTTTTATAATTATTTTGGATAACTACATGTGGTTTCCGACAAATTTCTATCAAAAATATTAGTGTTTTTATATAATAAAAATATATAAAACTAATTCATTTCGATGGAAATTCTTCGAAAGTTAAAATATATTACTGACGAATTTTAAAAACAATTTTTTGATGAAATTCGTCGGAAAATTAAGTATATTTTTGATGAATTAGCGACATTAATTTCGTCGAAAAGACGTCGCTAAATAGCTAACATTTTAACATTTTGTTAGTTATTTTAAAAGTATACAGTAAGGGTATTCCGACGAAATAAACTGTCGGAAAATAAAGTATTCGTTGGAAAGTTTTGTGGGTGATTATTTCCGCGGAGAGTTTTTCCAACAGACCATTTTGGTCGGAAATTACTCGGTGAAATTGTTTTCCTACAAATTTTCAACGAATTTTGCCGTCATTGAAACTCAGTTTTTTAGTAATGATATTATGATTATGATCTCTTGTATAATAAGTCAGATGGGGTTTAATGGAATTAACCCGCAAACAAAGTGGGTGTATTCTTTAAAAAAGAATATATCACATCTACGTCGGTATTAATCACGACAACAATACAGGGTTTAAGTGACGACAAACGTCCTTACCTTAAACCCGAATACCCTTGACTAATGGTTTTTGGTGATGACAAGTCCTCGCACTAGAGTCATCACTACAAGTTTTTAGCGATGATATATTCTTTGGCGATGGCATTTCCTTGCCAAAGTTTGAGTAGTGAGTAGCTATTCTCGTGCGCGGGACCCACAAAACGAATCAGAGCGGGTTTGAAACCAATGTAAAAAGGACACGTGTACCTACAAAATTTGTGGATGTTCCTTTTCTGACCCACGATTGAAACTCGTGGGTAGTCTTTTCTTTAGGGATGGATCGAAGAAAACAAAAGGGCACAATACATAACAAATGGTTGTTAATCATATTGTAGATGTGCGTGTGGCGCAGTGACCCGTAGGACTAGGAGTATAGTAATTGGCTTTATAATTTTCTTAAATGATAGATTTACATTTTTGAAACTCAATTACCAAATGATGGAATCCCGAACTTCAGTAATATAATAATCAGTAGTAATTGGCTTTACAATTTTCTTAAACAAAATGAATAATTAAAGCATGTATTGATCGATGCGTGTTCAAACCACCCTGAACCTTAAGAAAACATAGAGTATATGATTGGTACCAAATAAACTAGTTCTAAAAAAACATAATTATCTTGTATTAGATAGGATAAACATGTATCGTATTCACAACGAGTATATGATCGTAGTCAAATTGTAATCAAGAAATTTTTTTATTCGTTTCAATTAAAGAACTTAAATGATCATAAATTTGAGCAATAAAACTAAGTTAGTTGATTTTTTTTCTTTTTAAACGGCAAAGGGATCACTAAGTTAGTTGAATTAATAAGAGCTTGAGAATTGAATTGAATTGAATAAAAAAACTAACAAAGATCGAGAATGTAAGCGAGTTTAGCGAAGAGTAATTATTTGAGATTTGGCTTTTTCAAACAAATGATGGATATTTCAATTCAAATCTTGTTCGTAAGGAAATTATCAAGTGATTTCATTGCAATTGCAAACATATACAATAGCAGATCGATCCAACGCAGTGATGAACAGCAAGGGTAGTGATCTTGGCCCAACATCACCACTCTTCCCATTATGGCCCAATCAATTTTTTAACGTGTGTAACTTTGTAAGTAAGTTTAATTGAAAATTTTTAAACATTGTTAAATTCTCCATATAGCTTCTATATCATTACTACAAATAAAACATTTTACTTATCTAAGTCTTAACATAATCCATTGATTTATTTATAAGATCTACTTATGGGTATTATATATATACTAGATAGATGCGATGCAGCGGCGATATGATGGTGGTGACAACAGTGGTGTGGTGGCGGCGGCAACGGGTTGTGAGGGTGGCGACGGTGAGTAGTGTAGGTTATAAATGTAAAAGGGGGTAGTGTAGTTATTTTAGTAGTTAAGAGATAAATGTTATAAATTAATTCATTAATGATATTTTTTGATAGACCATATGTTTTAGTTGTTAGAGATGCTAATAGATTAGGGGCAGTTTGGATATTTTAAAATCTGAATTCAGTAAAGTGGGGTGTATAGATTACAATTAATAATAATTTATTCTTTTAATACGGGAATGTGACTTTGTATACTATGTTGATATATGTAAGGGTATTTTAATAGATAGCTAGCTATCTGTATATTAATTTGACTCATCTGTATTCTTTTTTAACCTTTTTCTTCAAAAAGATAGTTGACCAACTTTGACTCACTCATTAGTGTTTAATGTGAACTAATCGAATTTTATAAAGTTGTAAAATTCAATCAATCAAAAGTTTTAAACATGATTAAGAATTTATTAACAAATAAAAATAACGACCTACTATTTTGCGACTCATAGTTTCTAACTTAAAAGGTATTCCAACGGTGTAAAAGTTGTTTTCAGATGGTTGCTTTACATCTCGTTTAATCAATAAAGTGTAATATAATGTGATTATATATATATATTTAATCAATGAGGCCCTTTCGTTTGTTTTTATATGAATGCATCTTTTACGCATATGTCTAATAATTATATTATATTACCTAATCGATCATATGGCATATTAAATCCGGATTCAAAAGCCAATTCAATTGGGTGCTATATATATATGTTACTCATGACTTCACAGCTCCCATTCGAGGAATGGGCTTTTAAAGTTCAATTAAAATAATATAGCGCACACTTTTTGTGAGTAATAATTTCTTTATGTACATGTTATATTGAACGCGGGAAATAAATATATATAATTAAAGGATAAATTGCGAACAATTAACATTCTTTTTCGTAATAAAGTGACAACGTTAATTTTAGAGCAATAAATAAGGAGTATCATGCAAAATTACAATTACATAGAATCGTTGTAAGAGTCAATTGCAAGTGTTATGTTATGGTTATATATATGTTCTTCTCAATGTAAAGTTCAATTCTCTGCATATGATTTCTTCGCAATAAATAAATTATGTGAAAATATTCATCTTTACACTTAAAATACATATAAGTTAATTTGTATGCGGCTAGATGTGTAAATGCAAAATTTTTAGATATGTTAAATATTATAGATGTCACATTTGAAAATGAGATGACTTTCACAAAACATTTTTAGAATAATTAGTTTCGGAGTAATTTAGGTATAATTAGTAATGATAATTGGTACTTGGTAGGCTTACAAATATGTCTAAAAGTTTGATGTTAACACATGACATGATCAACATTTCACATTTTTATACAAAATCTGTACAATTCATTAATCTTTACAAAATATATTAAACTGACACATAATCATACTTTATTAAATTCTTTATCTATTATGAGTTTTAATATTCCAAACATAAAACATTAGAAATAAAAATAAACCATTGAAATTTATGGTTTTTTAAAGTAAAGCATTAGATTAGAAGTAGACTACATCATGAGAATTTTATTTTATTTTTATAACTAAAACAGATATAGAACAATTTCTGTACTAAATAATGGCTGCGAATATAGCAAAACTTCATCTATAACTTTAATCTGAAAAACATGCAGGTCCGAAACTTTATATTATTTAGTTCAAATATAATGCATTAATTAAGTAACAAACAAAAGCAAAAAATATTTGTTTTTTTTTTGGAAAGACGAATTTCATCCAACAACAAACAATATTACAAGAGAGATTATACATGAAAACAAAAGCTATATATTTACATATATGAAACAAAATTTTCTCCAATTCTCCTACACCAAGTTCATTTTTGAGGCCCGGTTCTTGATCCATAAAAAGAAGCTCAAAGATTGTACATCCTATACAATTTGATTTGCCAAGAAAAGAATCCCCATTAAAAAAAAATTCATTTATCGCCTTCCAAAAATCTCCAACAAGCAATCAAAATAACGGATTGGAGGATATATTTTGCAGTCGGCCCGATCCTAGCATACTTGTGCAACCTCCAGCAGGTCATTCACAGAAAAAAAATAAAATGGGTGGAATTTAATTTTGCACCACATTCCAATTCTATACCACACCTCAACAACCAAAAGGCATGATGTCAAGAGGTGATCAAGTGTTTCGTTACGGGCAAAGATTATAAGGAACATTCACGTACACTTGTATTCAGCAAATTATCACATGTTGGAAAATGATTCATTCCCGTCTTTCAGCCAAAAACATTCACCTTAATAGGCAACCAATTGTTCCAAGAAAATTGATTAATTTAGTTACGTTCCTTTAGCTTAATTTAATGATTACTTAACGTTTGTGATCGAGTTACTAATTATAAAATTTCACTTGCATTATTAAATGGTGGTGTTTAGAAAATATTTACAGTAACGAATAAATGGAGATGTAAATGAAAATTTCTAATGCATAGATGTGTCTGGTGTCCCCCTTCATCCAAGTTAGAACAACTTGCATTGCTACGTAAAAAAATTTAAAATATATAAATATTTTTTCAAGCTAATAGCCCTTCAAAATTTTATTCTAGGGAGTCATTAAGACTCAGCTTCTTCATCCTCTCCAAAAAGATAAAGTATCATTCTTCTCCTAGAATTGTTGTTTAGCTTAATTAAAGAAGTAATTAAAACCACATGGATATATAGTAATTTCTTTAATTTATTATTCCTCTCGATTAACAAAGCTTGAAAGAAAAAGCCCTTCAAAACATTCATCATCTTCATCTATAAATACCATTAAGCACTTCATTAGTTTCACACCACAAAACTAGCTATTGCTTCTTAATATATACTTGAAAGCAAGCTGGTTTTCATTTCACATAAAAAAATCCCTGAAAATGGCTCCAAGCTCTTTGAGAACAACAACCTTTCTCCTTACTCTCAACATTCTCTTCTTTGCCTTTGTCAGTTCAGACCCATTACCACAAGCCCGTTGCCCTAGAGACGGTCTCAATTTTGGTGCGTGTGCTGGCTTGCTGAATAACTTGCTGAATGGTATCGCGGTAGGTGCTCCACCAACCTTACCTTGTTGCGGCCTCTTTTTTGGCCTAGTTAACGCCGAGGCAGCAGCATGCCTTTGCAAGGACATAAAAGCTAATATCTTGGGTGCTAACCTTGATGCATCATTCTCATTAAGCTTGTTGCTTAACAATTGTGGAAAGGATGTTCCTACTGGTTTCAAGTGTTAATTAAGGAATCTTTAGTTTTTCTAAGCGTGTTTACTTTTCGAGTTCACGTCCATCTTTTTTTTTTTTTTTGGTGTGTTTGTGGTCGATTTGAAGTGTTACAGTTTGTTTTGATATTTACTTGAAGTAAAGGCTAGCCACATTCGCTACTGCCATTGTAACGTTAGCTCCCGTCATACTTAATGATGTGATTTGGATCGTTTTTATCCTAATTAATTGCATGTCTTCGAAATTCTTTAGCATTGTGCAGGGTACAACTTTGTGTTTCTTTTGTCCCCCTGCCCATAACAATTCATTAGTGAGAAATGATGGCATCAGCGAAACCAGAATACCTGACTACTAATTAAGCATTATGGTTCTAGATGTACGTGTTGTCTAAATTAAGAATATTCACTTTGAATTATCCTAAGATATGTTTTTTTTAAAATTATTTTTTAGGGCCAACAAAAGATATATATTTATTAACAACAAGTTATGGTACAGAGATTAAGAAGACCGTTCAAGAATATACAAGAAGCATCAAATGTAGATGCAACCCAAGAATATGTTTGGTTATTAACTACTTAAATCTTGAACCTGTTTTTTTTACCCTGTTCGATTAAGAGACCTGAATTTCCCTAAACAAAATGTGCTTAAAGGACATGTACACGTGTTTAAAAAGTGTGTAATGTTCATCAAATGATCTCCTAAGATGAAATAAATACCTTCACCTATCGTTAAAATATATATATATATAAGATGATTTTGCTAATACAGGGGGTTCCTAAATCACATGTCAGGAGATCGGCCGGCCATTTGCTGATAAAACTACCTAAAAACATGAATATCGGCAGGGGCAGAGCTAGCAATTTGTTCGAGCAAGTTTAAAACTAAAATTAATAATGTTTATTTGCAAAGTTAGTGGGTTCGTATAACCAGAATTTTATACTAATTATATACTAAGATTATATGAAAATTACACTAAATTAACCAATTATTTTTCCAATGGGTTCGGTTGCACCCTTCGCCATAAGGTGGTTCTCCCCTCACTATCGGGACAAAGGATAATATTGCCTAAAGTAAGAAGACAAGAACGATACATACGAATTCAAATTCCAAGCATGAAATTATTGATCATCGGTACCTTTCTACTATCCATTGAACCAATGTTTTATTTATTTCTCATGACCCTGTTTTCATAATCCTTGATATTCAGTTTTTTTAAAAGCTTTTTAAGTCAGAAAGTCATTAACATAAAATTAAAATTGCATTTATATATGGAAATTTGTGATCATTTTACGGAAGACAACTTGTTCAGAAACCTGCTTCCAAAGTGAAGTTTCTTTTCAGAAATTTGTGACATAACTTTAATTAAATCGGAATTAAAAACGTTATGTTAGAACAAAGTATTCCACAATTATGGTCTAATTAATCAGCAATGAGGCTGATACATTCTAATCTTGTGAATATATTGTTGTCATATACATAAGATTACATACAGATTATAACAAAGCTAGAGTAGTTTAGGAAAAACATGAAAAATTTAGAATTTTTTTTCTTGAACAATCCTAAGCGTATCTCACTTTTATCAAGTGACATCTGCATATCCTTTTCCAACCACACCAAAAATCGGGATTTTAAGATTCTCATAAACATATTAAACAATTGTGGGCATACATGTGGCCTTGAAAGGGAGAACCTGATCGACGACCTGTAATCTGTATAGTGAAATTGTGTTCCAGGGTACTCATTAGAGGTTGGGTGTGTTCGAAAAATATGCCTGAAACATTCTTTGATTATAATATAAACGAATTACAATACAAATACATGTAATATAAGTATAGCAATTACAAATGAATACAAATCATGTTTGCAACGAAATCAAGCCAGCTTCATAAGAAAAGAATAAAAGAAGAAATGTAACCAAAAGGATATATTATTTCACGAAGAGTAGCTGAGGCCCGTGTTTGACGGTTCCTTAAAACAGTTTCGCTGTCTATATACATCATTTGTTTCTCAGGGTACAACAGCCGTAGCAGCAAAACTGCCGGACTTGAACCCAAGTTAAAATGTATGTTATAACAAAATTAATCAACTCAAACACAAAAGAAATGACTTATTTCTTTCCTTTCAAAGATTGCGTCAAATACATCAATTTGAGACTTGATATCTCATTTACCTTTTATCTATTTTGGACATATATGTCTTAGCTCGTTGCGAAGCTCTCGTTAAAGAGAACAGAATCCACTAATATACTGTACATATATCTTAGTCGAGCACACTTTTATTTGTATCCAAATTTGGTGAAAAGTCAAATTATTCACCAAAATTTCCAACAGGATGTACATATGTAGGAGGTGTTCACTATTTGAGCATAACTGAATTATGTGATTGAACAATTTGAATCACATTATAGTGTTTGGACTTTCGGATTTTTTGATTGGTTTGGGCTAGAAAGGAATAACTGATTTGGTTTTCGAATTGGCTTTTGTTAATATCCAAACAAACAGAATAATAGTTAAGATTGCTTACTGATGAAGTTAAACTTTGTTTATTTTCTTTAATTTTAGGCATTGGCTAGATGTTGTAAGTCAATGTAACATGAATGTAATGAATTTATAATTAAACCATGTTTCTATTCTGGGTAAGAAATAAGACTGTTTACATCTCAACTTTATCTTATCTCGTGAAAACAATGATGAGATTGGGTAACTGTTGATTTGATTTGATTTACTTTAATTTACTCGGCAAATTCTATAACTCCTAAATTTGCTTCATAACCATAAAGTAAACCCAAGTGTCGTAGTATTAGTTAAACTTAAAGAAACCCACATGGATCTCAAACTCATATAGATTCCCACAATTATATTATAGGGAAAGGAAAGGAGAAAAAAAAGAAAAAAAAAAAACCATAAAAAGGAACAGATGTGGGCAACGAATATATCATCTTACCTATAAATACCACTAAGCACTTCATTAGTTTCACACCACAAAACTAGCTATTACTTCTCATTAATTACTTAAGGCAAGCTAGTTATCACTTCACCTCCCACAATCCTTCAAAATGGCTTCAAAGGCTATTATTGCATGTGTCCTCATCACTCTCAACCTTCTCTTCTTTGTTTTGGCAAGTTCAGACCCATTACCACAAGCCAGTTGCCCTTCATATGGTCTCAATTACGGTGTGTGTGCCGGCGTACTGAACAACTTGTTAAACGGCATTGCGGTAGGATCACCACCAACATCACCTTGCTGCAGCCTCTTTGGTGGCCTTGTTAACTTCGAGGCGGCATCATGCATTTGCAAAGCCATTAAATCTAATCTTTTGGGTGTTAACTTCGATGCATCAGTCGGACTGAGTTTGTTGCTTAACCATTGCGGAAAGGAGGTCCCCGCTGGTTTCCAATGTTAGTATATTGAAGGTTTGCAAAGGGGTTTGTGTTCTTTGATTGTTCGTGTGATCTCTTCTTTGATTTTCATTTTGTTTGGGATTAATTAGTTTGGTCTGTCTTGTGTTACGTAATGTTATTCATTTGACGTGAAAGGGTTGCCGCCTTCGTTTGTACTTCCTTGTGATTTTAGAATTATTCGTCACAATCTTTTGGGTGATTGGGGTTATTTTGTACTTTAATTGAAGAAGATATATAATTATATATATGCATGTTTTCCGAATTTGTTAATGTTTCCAACAAAATGCATACTGTAACATTCACAACGTAATACAGCACCTAGCTAGTGGAAGATCCTAACATACACTAGTCCACTACTACTCTAGCACTTCAAAAAATACTTGACTATATATGATGAATCTCTCTAAATATGCTAAACAAGGTCTCCTAATACATATAAAAGGCGTTACATTTCTAACGATATATATATAATCCATATATGATCAGTGCATGGTGTAACGTACTCTATTCCTTTCAAGATTATTTAATATGCATATCATCAAGACAATTAATGGTGCTAATTTAAAACAATGTACGTACATTATTTGATATCAACAGCGAGTCAGCGACCAACAAGCATTATGACATAATATATGGCCTACTCTATTCCTTTCGTGTTTGTATCACCTTAGAGTACGTACTATAGAACACCTAAGAATTTAAAAGTTATGAACATTTATATTTATACACACACACACACACACACACATATAT
>JAOXNX010000001.1:29875704-29888336 GCA_028566075.1 Solidago caesia
CAGCAACACGTCAGCAAACTGTTCCAGCATACTGAACCAACAAACTGAACTTATTTTGCCTCCAACCCAGCATACTGGAATAATACATTATTATATACTTATATATATATATATAAACGTTGGGCATACTGAAATGTCAGTATGGTGGGCAACAAACTGGAGTGGCAAACTGATAAGCATACTGAAGCTCCAATGGTGGCATACTAAAACTTCAGTATGCATACTGGTGGGCATACCACCATTGGAGATGGTCTTATATGGAAAACATTGATTCATATGGAAATGTTAGTGTTTAAATAATTATCACTTTCTCACCCATTGCCTTAGGACATTGTTTACATAAAAATAAATAAATAAATAAACAAATTCAGACATGTGACTTAGTCAAACGGAAGGAGTTGCGATACATATATTCATTGTCACACTTGTTATTAACCTTGAATTAGGGTTTACAAATTACATATGTTCAAGCTCTAATTTTAAGAACCAATACGGGCCTATGACTCCATCGACCTCCCGCTCCATAGAGATTGTTTGAACCTCCAACTACATCGAGTCTCCACACCGTAACACATGAAAGAGGCCAACGTCACACACTATCCCTAGAATTAGAGCTGGCAATTTATGACACAGAACTGTTAACACGACACGATACGACCTGGTCTTAACATGTTACGTGTTTGCCCTTAACAGGTTTCGTGTCTTAACAGGTCCGGACCTGTTAAGACACGAATCTTAACAGGTCTTAACAGGTTGTTAAGACCTGTTAAGATATATATATATAATAAAGTGATGTAAAAAAGATACGACTCACTCTTCTTTTTCACTTTCATTTCCCACCACTCTTTTAGAAAAAAGATATCGCCACGTCATCAGCGGCATGGTTCCGATTGGCAACGGCTACCGCAATTGCCGTCTTCAACACCACCAGATCGCCCTTCTTCCTTCTTCTTTTTTCTATAGATCTAGGGTTTATTTCTTCTTCATCTTTATTATTTTTTTTTTTTTTATAGATCTAGGGTTTATTACTTTAAACTTGATGATTCATCATTGTTAGAATCATTATCAGTAATGATTGAAATTGAAAAATTAGTATATGTGTGATCTGGTTTTTTATATGTGTGTTTGTATATGAATTTGGTTTTTGTATACATTTCTGGATAGAGAGATTTTATATAGTTATAGAGATTTAATATAGATCTAGAGATTCATAAAGATATGAATATGAATCTCTTTTTACATCTTCAGTAAAAAAAAGACTTATATAGAATGTATGTTAACAGGTTCTTAACAGGTTTCTTAACATGTGCACCTGTTAATTTTCGTGTCGTGTTCGTGTCTAGAAAAAATGACACATAATTAACATGTCGTGTTCGTGTTTGACCTTAACAGGTTCGTATCGTAACATGTTCGTGTCTTAACAGGTTTTGTGTGACCCGTTATGTCAGCCCTACCTAAAATATACTTTCAACATTGAATCACCCAACCCAAACACTTACAAAACATTCTTAGGGCTTAGGGGGAACATTATCATGTTAATGTGAATGCCCCATGATCCTCTGTAACTAATAATTTATTTTTAATAAGAGTAATGTTGTATAGGCCTAAAATTTATAGGACTAAATATGCTTAATTCATTCATTTTTTGACACATAATTTTGCTCATTCTCTTTTCTCATCTCCACTCTCAATCTAGATACGTGTCTTCATCTCATTTTAGGCGTGTTTTTAGACATATGAATTAGTCATATGCATCATTTTTCTTGTTTTTTAAATATAAGATTAAACTACATAATCTATTCTATAAATACCACTGGGCACTTCATCGATCCACACACCAAACTAGCTCCTACTTCTTTATCCTTTCAAGTAAGTTAGTTATCACTTAGACTCCTGATACCACTTATAATAAATGGCTTCAAGGGCTTTGGGATCAACTGCTTTTCTCCTCACTCTCAACCTTCTCTTCTTTACTTTGGTAAGTTCAAACCCAACTTTACCAAAGGCCAGTTGCCCTATCGATGCTCTCAAGTTAGGTGTGTGTGCCAACGTGCTAAAAGACTTGGTCCACGGAGTCGTTATAGGTGACCCACCCGTGACTCCGTGTTGCACCCTCATTGAGAACATTCTTGACCTCGAGGCAGCAGTCTGCCTTTGCACCGTCATCAAAGCTAATATTTTGGGTATTAACCTTAATGTACCGGTATCCTTGAGCTTGTTGGTTAACTACTGCGGAAAGAAGGTCCCTTCTGGTTTCCAATGCGCATAAGAATCTTTGGTTATTGCAAGTGCATGTGTTCTCTTTTCGTTGTTCATGTCCTCTCTTATCTGATTTTTGAGTGTTTGGATGTAAGTTGGCTGCTTGAAGTGAAACGCTAGCTAGCCAACTTTGCTCGTTCCTTTGTAATTTCTTGTTTCATTTTAATTCCGTGTTATAATCATGTGACGATATGCAATTTCTATTTCATTTTTCGGGTGTATATACTCTAATACATTATTATTCGCTAAATAGATACCATTAACATCCAATATGAAGCTAAGATCCAATATGTGAAATTTAATGCTCGAGTAAATCTTCCATTGAATTTTTTGAGCAGAGGTGTATATACTCTAATCATTATTCACTATATAGATGCCATTAATAGTCATAAAAGGCATTGAGTTTATTACCTGATGAGTGTTAACTATATAGCGGATGGTTCACAAGGCTAAGACAGCATAATTGATACAAAATATAGTTGGCGGGTGGACCGGGTGACTGGTTGGTAGGTTGTCGGATTGGCAGGTCGAAAATACACAACCCTTACCTGGTTTTTTCAGGTCAAATTTCGAGTTTGGTCGAATATGGACGGCCCTTAAAACTTTAACAAATCCTTTGACAGATGTGCAAAGCTAGAACTGTCATGAGTAGCCACAAGAATGACAAGATTACACCAAAATTGCTCCATTATGACAGAAGTCGATACTCAGTAGTAAATGGAACAACTTTGGCAAAGTTCTGATTCAGAAACACCTATTTGTCTCATAAATCTTTAACAAACTTCATAAATACTGAGTAATATATTGCGTTGATCTGAGAAATTCCATTATATTATTACTACTGATACTAATATGCATATTAGAATTTGCGATAAACATTACATATTTTAAGAGAACCATATGAAACTACTTTGCATTTGTTTGTTAGCAAAATCTATAAATTTTCGTGAGTGTTTTTTTGTATTAATATCATCAAGTACTTTCCTTTATAAATAAACTTCGTAGTTCATGCTTGTAAATTTTTGAATGCCAACTACTTACACAGAAGTCTTCAATAGTAAATGCATATTGGTGAATTTTATCGTCAGTGTATAAGTCAACTAAATAAAAGAGTAACTGGAATCGCCGCCATCTCAAACCTTAATGATCAGCTTCATTACCACAGCTTGGATGATAACAAAGTGGTAGTTTAGTGACGTTTGACAAAAAGAAATTACTTGACTTCAATATATATATATATATAATATAGTTACCGAAATAAGCAACTACACAACAGTAGGTTGTTATACCATGCAGTCATCCCGTACGTTAATGACAATACAATTAACACATTTACCAGCAAAACTAAAACATCTTATCTCTAACAAATCACATAGATAAGTTACTTTTAAAATATCTGGAAGAGTCAAATAGGCTGGACATATCAAAAACACCCAAAGCATCCCAAAGTGTAATCGATTACCGAGGACATAAAACTTCCTAAGTCGATTCAAGGAAAAAGTTATTACTGGTGTAATTTGCAATTATACTCAACATATTAATAATCCAAAAAAACTCTATTTGGAGAGAACCCAATTCCACCCATTGTACAAAAAGTCAAAACTCCCCTGTTTAAACATTTTCCTGACCCGCCCATTTTGTCACACTTGCTCTGTACCCAACCTTATTTCCTACAATTAAGAAGTGCTTAATGACAATCCTATATATATTTAAATACCTGACAGAAGATTGGATCATGTTCTCCTGTAAATATAATATGAGAACTGCAAATGAATCGACAAAACTGTAACATTACCAACTTCAGATCCATTACACAGCCATTGATATTTCATATTTCCACTTCTGAATCTACTAAAAGCTAAGGAATAATAATGAAGAAATCAGAAATCCAGAAAACATTATCATTAATGTTTATAAAAAAATTTTCCTATTTAACTTGTCAGTATATGCAGATAGAGCTCAAACACCGCAATGCTCCACAAAAAAAATGTATTTGCCAATCTGAACCCAAACCCATACAAACACCACATGCACCTCAAACTCTCAAAGGTCAAGTAAGTCTTGGCTATATGTTAAAGCACGTTACTAATCAAACAGTTGCCATAAAAGACAAGACTCGAACCCTACTAATGAATCGTGGCATGAGTCATATCTAATTCATCCAAATCGCAGAGCAAATTATATGGTGCAATATATGCATATAAAAGATTATAAAAACAACCAACTTTGTCATGACAAAAGGGTTAAACCACAAATAGTCTCAGCTTGTTCAAAGTTCAAGATGATACATTATTACTCGCTAGTCCAAACACCAAGTGCAAACAAATAGACAGGTAAAGACACGCATGGTGTACCAGATGATAGGTGTGGACGTGTGGTAGCATCCAATGTCCTATGGTTCTCCACCAAGCTCCACCCGAAGATTGTCATATGGAAATACCTTTGGAGTCTGTTCATATAATTAAAAAAACGGTGGTTAGCAACCATTCGATATAATCCATTTACTTATTACTGGTAGAATACTAACGACATTTATGCAGTCCTGTAACGTTCGTCTCACAGAAGACGCATACATAATACAGATTAGTTACTGCAGTGTCAAATCAACTCGTCACAACAGTAAATTGATACATATGCTATCAATCAACCTGAGCACAAAAAGAGTATGTGGTTGGACAAGCCTAAAACCTCCATCTGAGCGATTAGAGGCTTATATATGCAGGATAAACCGTGGAGTAAAGCTAAAATTGGGCATATGCCACATCATTCATCATATACATGGAGCCGTGGACAATTCATAAACAGGGGACGGTTTACTTGAAAGACATGGTATGCATATGCATTCCCTGTCAAAGTGGTTATTAGTATACCTAAAAAACCCATACATTTACATGGTATGCATCACTGCATCCCTTACTTAACCCTGTGAATATCTTAGGCTTAATAGATCAGTCCATCAGTCCAATTCCAAACACAAAAATAGGATTATTTAAACTAAAATCAAAACTCAAAAGTGAAAGCCATGAATTAAGTCAGAAAATGGTATTGTGTTATCAAATTATTAAAATGTATGTTATCAAATTATTTATATTGAATTATTGTATATGCAATTTAGCCTTTTAGCCCTTTTTAATTCTTTTCCTGATTTATTAGATTTATATTTTATTTCTAAAATTGATGTGGTTTCCAATCTCTTTATGGCATGTTGACCAATTGTCCATAGCTATGTTCACAACTTTATCTTCATTAGACACTATCTCGGTTTTTGTTTTTCTGTAATCATGGTATCCAACCATTTGACAGGCTATATCAATAGAATCCAAGTCCACCACCACATGCCTCAAACCGGGTAGGGATCTCCATGAGGGGATGTACTCCATTGAAGTTTTACCAGATTCTAGCTTCATAGCGTTTTTTATAGCAACGATCTTATGTCAGAGAATGAATATAACAAATTATCAAATACCAACACATCTAAAATTAGAATCTACAACGATGAGCTTGAAAGCTTTTTATATTTAAGAAACAGCATCTTAAAATTTAGTCAATAATCAAAGGAAACTGTAATTACCATCTCTCATGTAAAACGTTGTATAGTCTCACTCTCACATACTTTAATTTTTAACCTATTGCTTAGCTTTGTTTATGTGAATCTTTCTCTAATCCTGCAAAGCTAAGTAGTAAACTGATAGAACCCAGAAATTGAACAAAGAAATTGATAGACATAATTGCTGTAACAGTTTGGATGTTAGGATTTCCCCTTCAATCGCAAGTGGTTGTTCAGAGCCGGTATTCCCTTCCTCTTCTCAGAATCATATATGCGTGGAGGGATTTTAGGGATGGATGACTGAGTAACAGCCGATGAGTTAGGTTTGAAGGCATTTGTTGTTACTGGGTTACTGTTGGGCTTACTTTGGACTCAAATTTAAGGGCCAAACTCATGGCATTAGGTTTATCAGATTTAATTTCTAAAATCTGATGACGAGTTTTCTGGTCATCAGAGTTGACCATGTCGGCCATTACACTGTCTTCAGCCACCGTGTTCTTCCACTCCTCATCTGCTTTTTCCCAATAACTGCCATCTCCGATCATCTGAGTCTTGATTGCTGCATTATCATCCTTTAGGGATGGTAAGATGGCGTCTAATCGTGCCGCAATGGCTGATAACTGGTCAGAGATAACCGGATTCTGGGTTGTAAGCACCATCCAAGTTCCCGGCAATGAAACCAAATGATAGAACCAAGAAATTGAACAAAGGAAATGATAGATATAATTGCTGTAACAGAAAATATTACAGGATAGTAGACCCAATTCGAGATGGGTTAATCTCCAAGAACAAAGGTAATTAATATCCAATTTAGATAATATAAACTTGGACAAAACCTAAAACTAGAACAAAGGATATAAATAAGCATTCATAGGATAATAACTGACCCTAAACTTCAGCTACCCATTTACCCACTATCTCCCTCTTTAGATAACTGCTTTGACCATCTTTTGGGATTGTATCATAAACTCTTCATGTTTTAAACCAGAAACGCTCAGACTGGGTGAGTATCATCTAAGATTTGTGTGGTCAATAAAAATTTGCATCATCTATTCACGTAGCAATCATGTTTTAAAAGAGCTGCATTCCTATTGGAGTGGCGTTATGTAAAAGCAGTGGGAGAGGGTGATGTGTCACATTCTTACTCGGTGGGGAAAGGATGTTGATATGGAGCATTCCTATTTGAGCTCCTTAATCTTAAAATGGGGGAAGGGTAAATGCTTTATACAATAGTATTGATAATTCATTGTTATTTACAACTTTGTTAACTTCTATAATAATTGTTACTTATAGAAGATTTGCATTGCATACCCTCATGCAAATTCCTAGATCCACCACTATTCACAATGGGTTAGCAACAAAAGATAATCTTCTAATAAAATAATAAGGATCACTAAATCATAAGTAAAGAATGAGTACTTCTCCATAAGTAGATCCACGTACTAATGCTACATTTAAAAGGCTAAGAAGCCTGTCAAAACTTAGCAAGAGGTCACTATAATCAAAATTGAGGAGAATACATGGTCGCGACAAGGGACTAATGAGGTTGTTGGACCTCTACATACATGACCAAGTTGACATAGAAAGCCTTTTATTAACCAAAATAAAAATCTACGGCCTTGTCTGATTTTGAGAACAACTGAACAAGAACTTCGAAATTCTTCAAACAAAAACTTCGAATCCCAAAAAACCTAGTAAATACCATCTAAAATTGGGTTCATGAAATAAGAACAAATGCGGGGCTTTCCTAATTACTACGCCTATTGCTGTGCTTTACTAGTATAGTCACTCTCTCCTATCTGTGTTACCCCTACCACCCTCTTAAAACGAAACTTATATACAAAAATTCTAAATATTAAGTACATTTCTACTCAAAGGTAATTACAACTAAAATGAAGGCTGGATTGATCGTTTATCGACTGTTATATCTACAAAATGGTTCTACATAAACATGAGTATTTGATAAAGTGCATCATGTCTGTAATTGCTTGCAGAGATGAATACATTTCATAAAAACAACACAAATCATAACAACTTAAACATGCAAAAACCATATACAACTCAACTACCCAATTAGGCCACTAAACCATACTAAACTGTTCTGCCGCGAACAAAAAAAATAAATTGTATCGGGATCGTGTTAACTTACAAACGGTATCTTAGAAGCTTTGTCGTTCAAAGTAGCCATCAATCCAAGCGTTGCGAAGAAGCCCAATCCACCACATAACCAACCAAGTGCTTCATACTGTAAACACAAAAACACATGCTTCAACACAAATAAACTACATCGTTACATTTTTACTATCAAAAATAGTAAAGCCCTAACGCTTTTACCTTTCCAACTGTATCGGCAATTCGATCGATACACGGTTCCGGAAATGGAGTTCCATTGTCCCATACTAGCTCATCATTCACAGGTAACTAATTTCCCACAAATTTAATTTATTTAAATTAAATCCAAAATGAAATAAATAAATCAATAATAACATTATATATTTTGAATTGATAATTGAATTTATAAAAAAGGGGGGAAAAAAACTTACAGGCTTATCGGGAATGATATGTTTACCGACGGGTAAACCCATACCGGAGCGTTGACGGAGAGAGGATGCGACGGAGCGTCCAACGACGCCGTTTCCGCCCATTATCTGAGATGCCACGTGGCTTAATCTTCTGGCCATTTTTTTATTTCTATTATTATTAAATTTTGGATCAGATACTTTAAATTGGTTTTTGATGGAATGCGGTAAGTTTTGAGATCGGTCCTCTTCACAGAATCACAGCACTTGTTTACTTGCAATGAAATGAAAGAGTAATCAGCTTGAAAAAATAATAATAATAATAATAATAATTGGGGATTGTTAGTGGGTTTGGTCTTAATAGCCCAGCCCAGTATACCTTCATAGACTTTTTATTCTTTTTTTTTTCTTTCTTGTGCTGTGTGTAAGTGTAACTATGACTATGTATACTTAAGGTTTACAAAAAGAAATTAACTTAATACCCGATTGATTACCGGGTTAAAGAACAAACATATAGGTGTATTATGCATTGTGAAAAAAATACATCAAATTATTTTTTATCACTATAAATAAATTACGATAAATCTGAATACTCATGCGTTTTATGGTATGTTTATATAGAATGTGTTTGATATAAAAGAAGTTTTTTATGAATCTTTTTGTATTTTAGCCTATTTAAATATATATACAAAAAATACTTTTATTGAAACAAAACTAACCACCTCCAAGGTGGCCTAGTGGTTAACATCTTGAATTTCTTTACAAAAGGTCTCAGGTTCGAATCCCACTAAGTACAATATTAGACATGACAAAGAAAGGTTCGTAAACAATTAGGGGATACCCGATTAGACCACATATACATGAGTCAATTTGCCTTTCACGGGTAACGTGAAAAGTGAAAACCCCATCCGTCTTATTGAAAACAAAACTATTTATAATTTGAGAAATGTATATTAGATATAATACAATATAATATTATTTTGCTAAAGTGTATCGTTAGAATCTTAACTCTGATTTTCATATGATAGGTAATTTTAAAACCAGTAAAAAAAATATAAAAAAAAACTTGACTGGTTGTATGATATAACCAAATGATGTCTCACTTATTAGCTTTTGTTTTATAAAAAAGTCATAAGTCCCTCTCTTTTACCCATAAAATTTATAAGTTTTTAGCTTTTGAATTTTATGGTGAAAGGCTAGAAACACTCTCATTCTTTTCTTCATCCCTTTTCTTGCTTAAACAATCATGAATGGAGGTATGATCTTTTGTTCCTTAATTCTTATTCAAGTTCTTACATTTACGAGATCAAACTGGTTTCATGTTAAGCTTAGTATGGTTAGATAGTGAGCAATGCACATTCATATAGTTAATATAGTTTCGAGCCCGGCAAATCGTGGAGGTCAAGCAGTGGCGGATCCATGTGGAGAGCAGGGTATGCAAGTGCATACCCTATGGGAAAAAAAATTAGTGTTAAATTTCTTTTATATATATAAAATTAATTTATTTTACTAATAGTGCATATCCTAAAAAAATGAGTGCATATCCTAAATAGACATAACATACGTACCTTGTAGTGTTGGTGGTTGACTATTTGACTAAAAAATGCAATTTCAAAAATATTATTAAATTTTGCATACTCTGCTATATTTTTCTAGATTCGCCCCTGAGGTCAAGGAGGTTGCACGACTCCCAGTCCCATGGATGGTCTATAGGCAGCATATCGGTATAGTTGGGTTGGTTTAAAGAACTTTTCCTTGGTTGGGTTTAATGTATTTTCCTGCCAAAAATACAAAATGAAGTGTATGTTCATCCACGGTCACAATGTCTCCTTCTAACCGATTTTATCGTTAAAAAACACATTTTCTCACGGATCTATGTGTCTTTTAATCGTATGTATATACATAATACAGTTTCAACATAACACAAACCTTTCAAAATCTGGACTTTTGTTATGATTTTTTGCTTAAGTTCTGGGTCTGCATTTCTTTGCATATTGTTGCAGTAGATTTTGTGCAGCCTAACACACTTGATCGAGTCGTAATACTATTCAAGGAATGTGAGTTTATCGCCATCAAAGTATTATTCAAGTCAATTTGATTATCAGCAAACCTCAAATATCTACCTCAGAATATACAAGTTTTCTGAAAATTATTGAATAATGTTTGAAACTAAACTGCAGAAATGATCACTATTTGTAAATCTAAAAAATCAATACACAAGAAAAAGTGTAAACAAACCAATTCAGCCTACTTCGACCCCTGACTTTAGAATAATCTATCTTGACTAGAAACTAGTCCCATATATGTGTTTTGCCCCATACCAATATTTACTCGTAACTGGTCAAGTCTAACATTTCAGTTTGGTAAATTTCGAACTGGAAACGGACTTTTATTACGAAAAAGATGAAGGCATCATTAAACATAATCAAGTCAGTGTAAAATTAAATCACATGGTACACAAAAACATCCAACTTGTTCACCAAGGATCATATGATACATGACTTATTCAAACATCAAAAATAAAAGTTGTGTAACAAGTCAAACACCCAACTGGCTTTGCAACTCTAAGATGGTCTTAGCAGACTCGCGAAGATGTTTCCCCTCATCTTCAGTAAGATGTATATTTGTCACCCCCAACACGCCGCTCCTCCCCAACTGAGCCGGCAAACTAAGGAATGGCTCCCCACCATCGATGCCATAAAACCCTTTAGCCAAGACCGAAACAGGATGGATGCTTCGTTGGTCCCTTAGTATACTTCGAGCTAGGCTGGCAACTGAGTACCCAATAGCCCACGACGTGTAGCCTTTCAAACCTATAACCTCATATGCACCATCTACAACTTCTTTGTGGATTTTCTCAAGTGTTTTCTTCTCGTACGCAATTTGTTGCCTCTCTAAGAAACTAAGTATCGGCACCCCTCCAACACTTATGCTCGACCATAATGCAACCGATGAGTCCCCATGCTCCCCCACAATGTAAGCCTAAATGGGAAAATCACATAACATAAAATTTATAAGATTCAAAAATTCAATCAACACCATTAGCATTCCAAATTTCGGATGGAGTAGCCATTCAAAAATTCAAATCAAATGAAATCGACATACTTCATCTGTATCAACAACAATGGTGATAATTTGCATTTAAATTAACCTACTTTATATCCAATAATCCTGTAGGCCTGTTACTCCAACAAAATAAAGTTCATACCTGAATTGTTTATTGGTTAGGTACATGGTCCCACAAATGCAGATAAAAAAATAGCCACACATTTTTTTGCATTTAGTAAACACAACTAGTAATAAAGAATTTGGTCCAACTTACCTGCACATCTTGGGCATTCAGATCCAGATGATCAGCAATCAAAAACCTAAACCTTGAAGAATCCAAGTTAGTACCCGACCCAATAACCCGATTCGAAGGAAACCCGGAAAGTTTCCAAGCAACATAAGTCAAAACATCAACAGGGTTCGAAACAACCAAAATAATAGAATCGGGTGATGCCGCAGCCAAAGGCGGGATCATTTTCCTAAAAAGATCCAAATTCCTTTGCAATAAATTCAACCTAGATTCGCCAGGAATCTGTCTAGCACCGGCCGTAACGATCACAAGATCAGAACCGAGGGTGCTAGAATAGTCAACTGACGCAGTTATTTTTGTACGTGGCAGAAATGCTGCAGCATGTTGTAAGTCCAGCATTTCGCCACGTAACTTGTTGGCATTAACATCAACAAGGGAAATTTCGTCCACTAGACCTTGTGTTAAAATGGTTTGGGCTATAGCCATGCCAACGTTACCAACACCTACGACCGAAATTTTGGTGTTGCGGCTAGTAGGTGATGGTGGTGATGCATATTGGATTGGTTTGAAAAACGCTTGTGATATATCTAGCCCATCTGGACCTAAAGCTGAAGATGAAGCAGTTTTTTGCATCTTTATTTTTTCTCTTTACTCTTTAGAAACTGATTATTATTATTTTTTTATTTTTTTATTTTTGTGTGTGTGTGTAACTAGATTTATGGCATGAAGTTGGTTTATATAGATATAGATAGATATAGACATGGAAATGTATTTAGTCTACGGAGTGTGGTTGATTTTCAAAGTTGTGATATTTTAATGTAGAAAAATGATAAATTAACTAAATTTCTAGGTGTACAAATATATAGAGGAAAAAACCTTTAAAAAAAAGAACGAGAGAATCATTTTCAGCCACACATTTTTTTTCTTTTTTTCCCGTTCACTTATACATGTGTAAGTGACGCGGTGACATTTTCGTAAATATTGACTCTTTTTATTTACTTTCACATGC
>JAOXNX010000001.1:29925338-29937736 GCA_028566075.1 Solidago caesia
TGGATTCAGCTACCCATTGTGCAAGAGACTACAGACAAGATTGCAGTGATCAAAGAACGACTTAAAGCAGCACGCGACAGACAAAAGTCCTATGCGGATAAACGCCGTAAACCCCTCGAGTTCATGGTAGGCGATAAAGTTCTTTTAAAGGTTTCACCTTGGAAGGGTACAGTCCGTTTTGTCAAAAGAGGTAAATTGAGTCCTAGGTACATTGGACCGTTCGAGATCGTTCAACGTGTAGGTCCAGTCGCGTACAAACTGGAACTACCTATAGAGCTAGGCAATGTTCATAACACCTTCCATGTTTCTATGTTAAAGAAGTGCTTAGCTGATGCGCCAGCAAAAGTCGTTCCCATTAAAGACGTGCAAATTGATGATAGTCTGAACATTATGGACGAGCCTCTAGAAATCTTAGACAGACAAGTGAAGCAATTGCGTCAAAGTCGAGTACCACTAGTCAAAGTCCATTGGAGTGCCAAGCATGGTCATGAGTACACGTGGGAACGCGAAGACTTCATGAAAGAGAAGTACCCACAGCTCTTTAGTCTAGGTCAATCTTAATTTCGAGGACGAAATTATCTCAAGTGGGGGAGAATGTGACAATCGTCCTAAGCCATGTACTGTCTTTCATTCGAATGTCTGTCAATGTAATCTTGAATCGTCTATAATGTTCGTTAAGACTTGTTCTATGTTTAAGCTCGAGTTTAATGTTAGAATGTTTAACAAATTGACTAAAGTAACTAATGAAATGCCAAATCTAGTCGTCAAATCTGTTACAATTTCGGTCCTAAATGTAACGAAGTACTAACGAGACTAACGATCCACTACCTAAATTTAATTAATTAAATATTTGCATGATTTTAATTGGAATCCAAGTGTTAAGTCCAGATGATTCCACCTGTTTTTGCATGCAAATCCCAGCTCTAAAACGCTATAATGATCTACCAACTTTCATTTGTTCAAAGCAAATCCAAGTAAATTCTCTCTAAGCTCAAAAGTCAAAAACGCTATTGTGCTAACTCGAAATCAATCAAATCTGAGTTTGGGTTTTGTTCTAATAAGGTATATAAATGATTCTGTAAAATTTCTGGTCTAAATTGTTCAAGCTCGTGTTAAATTGTTAAAGATTCTTGAATGCAATTTTTTTTAGATAAAACGTGGTCATGATTCTGGTCTATTTGGACTGCTATCTATAGCGTTACTGGGTTTGCAATATAAACATTTGTTTTTGTCTGAAAGTCAAAGTGCTTTAATCTGTAAAAGAATAGCGTTTGTCTACATGCATAGCGTTTTAATCGGAAGGTATTAGCGTTTTAGTCTACTATTGCGAATATTTTATTCTGCAAATGTTCAAGTTTTTGGATTCCCAAGTGTTCAAGTTTCTAGTCTGCAATTACATGATTTTGGTCTAAAACGCGGTTCCAGATTTTCATTTAGAAACGCTGTCTACGAGCTTGATATTAAAAATGTGGTCAGAAAGTGTTTAGGCAAAAACGCTGTTAATGCATATTTAATTACTAAAACGCTGTCTATTAATCTTTATTTACTAAAACGCTGTCAATGTACACTTGTTCAAGAATCGCTATTAATAAATCTTTTATGCTAAAACGTAATAGTTAGCATTTTTAAAACGCTGTCAACGTATTTAATGTTCTAAAACGCTATGGAAAGCTTAAAACTCTATTAGTGGAAAGCTTAAAACTATATTAGTGGAAAGCTTAAAACTCTATTAGTGGTTGTCTTAAAACACGGTCAGAGCGTTTTTGGTCAAAAACGCTGTCAGGTTCAGAAGGGCTAAAATTTGTAAATATTATAATGATTTATTTTGGTCAAAGACTTTTAAGTGGCATTTCATTAAATACTAATAAGTTAAACATTTAAACATTTTAGTCGTTCGCGAGATATTAATCTTATTATATTTATGTTCTAGGTTCAAGTGTTCGAGATTCGTGATCTGTGACTTGTCCGTTGTTCTAAGTATTTGTTCTAATACTTATACTTTAACTTAATCCTTGTTCTATTGTCAGGTGAGTTCACTGCCCCTATTCTGTTTTATAACTTTTAGTGCGGGGCTGAAAAGCTTGAAAAAGACTATTTAATTAAGTTCTAATTATATCGTACCACTATTATTAGTTCAATTACACCAGTTCTAGTGATTGAACCGTAGGTACTTATGGACAGCGCTGTTAGGGTAGACTACCTCTCTCGTACCCGTTCGTTGCAAGGGCATAATTACTTGATTAGTTCATAGTTCATAGTTCATAGTTCAAGTTCTTAACCGGTTTATAGTGGGCTCAATGCGATATAATTATAAACAGTAGACTTTGGTTCACATGTACTTAATAGTTCTTGAATTCAGGTACTATCTTTTATTTTATTATATATTTTTGTCAAATCTTAATAGACTTTAGACTTGGTCGTACAAATGTGATCTCACCAACTACTTTTGTAGTTGACACTTTTGAACTCTCATGCTTTTCAGGTCTAGGTCAGTAGAAGTTATGTTCATATCGATGTCTCGCGTATGTTCAATGCGATCCTTCCGCACGGATCATCTTTTGTTAACTACATCCATTGTGCTCGGATGTTCAGTCTTTTGTAACTATGTTATAATTATGTTCAGTTTATGTTCGTACTACTATGTTTTATGCATGACTTCTGTACTTTAATGTCTTTTGTACTTGGGCACAACCCTTAAACATTGTAATCGTTGTTCTGGATTTTTAATGTTATTGGCTGTGTAATGATCTATGTCTTGTGCTGTGTACTATGTTTGCTGTGCATCCTGTGTTTCCGCTTCAGCGGGGTGTTACACTTTAGCTGGACCATATGTGAGTATACAAACTATCGTTATATATGCGAAAGAAATATATGTCGGATATTTCTGGAATGTGATAGTTTTATTAATAGTTGTTATATACAATATACGTGATGGGAATGTGACTATATTTTGCTATATTTGGCATAATCGGTTTATTAGTTGTGAAATTGGTTGATTGTGTTTGTACTTAAAGTATGAAAGATATTTATTGGTTGAATTGATTGAAATGAAATGATTGCATATTATAGCTGTTATATTAAGTGAGTACTAGTATATGTGTTAAAATTGCATGCAAACGATTGGGCTATCGTTAAAGCCGTTGAGAACGATTGGGCTATCGTTAAAGCCGTTGAGAACGATTGGGCTATCGTGAAAGCCGTTATGAAAGACCATATGGTAACGATTGGGCTATCGTAAAAGCCGTTGAGAACGATTGGGCTATCGTTAAAGCCGTTGAGAACGATTGGGCTATCGTTAAAGCCGTTTTCATATGACAATATAAGTTAGACATAGGCCCATGGTGCAGTTAAAGTCCGCACGAGAGGCTATGTTAGTTAATTAATAAGATGATATGATTATGATTAATAATGGGACTTGTATGTTGCTTGATATAGAAAGTGGATTAAATTGTGTGTAATGTGAAAGATGGAAATAAACGGTTTATATTTGTTTCAACTATATAATAGTAGTTTATATATTCACTAAGCGTAAAGCTTATCCCGTTGTTATTAACCATTTTGTAGGTAAAAGAAGATAGGGAAAGTTGTATACACGCTTGGTAAGAATGGAACTTGTATCAGTTGTATATCCTGATTAGAGGTACAAGTATTTCTTTAAATGTTTGATTTGATACCAAGGTTCACCCATTTCATATTAAATACGTATGTATGTCTTTTAATAAAGTTGTATATTGGAAAATAAAAGGGATTATAATAAATGTGTTTTATTAAAAACAAAGATATGACGTGGATGACGTCATAATGTTAAAAAAAATAATAATAAAAAAAATTAAAAAAAATAAAGGTCGGGTGTTACAGAACATTTACCATAAATACTATCAAGACGCAAACGGCTGTCTCTCTCTCTAGAGTCTCTCTCTAGATCTGAGACTCTAGATCTGAGATCGAGAGTCTTCCCTCTTCGGCTTCGCCTTGCTGTCGATATTTTTTTTCAAGGGTGAAAGCCTTAGGCCGGAGGTCCTCCTGGAAGCAGCCTCTCTACCTTTGGGTAGGGGTAAGGCTGTCTACATCTTACTTCTCTCATATCCCGCTTACGCGGGATTTAGGTATTGTTGTTGTTGTTGTTGTTGACTATCAAGACAACCTCATCGCTTTTGCTCTTTTTTGATAAGCATAGATTTATATTGTTCGAAAAAGTAAACCCGGGGTTTGCAGATCTCTCCGCCAGAAGCACTTGCATGTTTGAAAAGTGCTTATTTTGTTGTCATGTTTTCAAAAAGTACAACTTATTGTTGTCAATCTCAAGGAGCTTGTGTTATTCACATACTTTTCTTTAAATTCATTGAAACCAAAAAAATGATAATTGTGTACGTGGATTGATCTGTGTAGGTTGGTTTTAAGGATGATAAAATAATTCTTATTTCTTTTCCTATAATGCAATAGATTATTTCTCTTTATTGAACAAATTTATCTATTTTAGTCTCGGTAAAAGTAACGTGATTCAAATAAAAGGTGAACGAGGGAGTGGTTTCACCTATCCCTCCTTCACCAATTTTCCACATCATCAATACCCAATAAAAACCTTCCAACTCACACTTCACCTATTCACCCCAATTTTCACCAATTTGGTGGCATGGGTTTCACCTAATTACCTAATTGCCACATCACCTTTTCTTTTCCATTTATTTTTAATACATAAAATCCCACAAAAATTATATAAAATTAAAAACATAACATTTTATTAATACATATTTATATTTTATTTACATACACATTGAACCAACAAATAACTTAACTACATAAACTAACGGATAAATCAATAAAAATATCTTACTCCACTTATTTTTTTAGTAACAGATGAGAGGTATGGCATTTGAAGTTGCAGCAGCTTTTCAACCTTCTTTATTAGAACCAAATAATAACAACAATAAATTAAAAGAAGGCAGTTTTGGTAGCCACAATAATGAGCCAATCTCAGTTCTTGACACTCGCCGGAGCCCCAGCCCATCCACCTCAACTTCCACCCTTTCTTCCTCCTTCAACGGCGGCGCAACCACCACCACCAACACTACACCTTCACAAGGTGTAACCGATAACCCACAGAAATGGCCAGATTCTGTTCCTCAAGAAATGGGTATTTCTGGGTATGTTTCGAATTTTTCGGCTAATGTTGATAATGGCCGGAAAGATGATTGGCCGGAGTTGCAGCCTATTCCGGCTGAATTTGAACTTCAACAACAAAGATTTGGTGTTGGTTTAGAAGATTGGGAAAATTTGTTATCTGAATCTAATGGTTCTCAGGCACAAGATCAGTCTCTCCGGTGGATTTCAGGTGACTTTGATGATACTAATTTAAGCCTTCAACAGCTTTTACAAAGCAACCAAATTGAACAAAATGGACAAATCCAAGAAACTACTTTGGCTTCACATTTTAATTCGCAAAACACAAATTTCTTACCTTTTTGTGATCAAAACCCGCAAATGGTTTTAAACCAAACTCAGTTTCACCATCACCCGGGTTTTCAAAAAGTTCCAGTTTTTCGTCAGAATGTTGAGAAATCGCCGGTTTCTGATCTGGGTTTTGTAAAAGATTCCGTTTCCAATCTGGGTTTTCAGAAAGGGTCGATATTGAATCCGGGTCATGAGTTGGTTAACAAGAAACCGTTGTTGGTTGCGAAACAAGAACCACCACAAAGTGCGGTTTCTCCAGTTAACAATAACAACCACCACCATCATCACCAGTACCAGGTTATCTGTGACCAGCTATTCGCAGCGGCTGAGCTAATGCTATCTGGGAACTTCTCACACGCGCAAGGGATATTGGCGCGGCTCAATCACCAGTTTGCTTCGGCTTCAGCACCAAATAAGCCGTTTCAAAGGGCAGCTTTTTATTTCAAAGAAGCTTTGCAAGTGCAATCTAATCTGAATCCGAATAGAAATGTTCAACCGTTTAATGGTATGTTCAAGATGGGTGCTTATAAAATGTTTTCTGAAATTTCACCAATTATTCAGTTTATGAATTTCACTTCAAATCAGACTATTCTTGAAGCTATTGGTGATGCGAAAAACATTCATATCATTGATTTTGATATCGGGTTTGGTGCACAATGGTCTTCTTTCATTCAGGAACTTCCTACAAAAAACAATGGTGGTTGTTCATTGAAAATCACTGCTTTTGCTTCACCTTCAACGCATCACCCGATTGAACTTGCACTTATGCACGAAAACTTGTCACAATTTGCTCAAGAAATCGGGATTTCTTTTGAGCTTGAAGTTGTGAACTTTGATTCATTTGATCCACGGTCATTTTCGGTATCAGGAAACGAAACGATTGCTGTGAATTTTCCAATTTGGTCGGCTTCCACACACTTGTCTGCAATTCCTTCAATTCTCCATTTCATTAAACAACTTTCTCCACGAATCGTGGTGTCACTTGATCGTGGTTGTGAAAGGACGGATCTACCCTTCCCACATTACCTTCTCCAAGGTCTCCAATACTTTGAGGTTTTATTGGATTCCATTGACGGTTCAAATGTTGTTTCGGATGTATCAAACAAAATCGAACGGTTCCTATTTCAGCCACAAATCGAACGTATGGCGTTGGGTAAACTTCATACACCCGAGCCAATGCCACACTGGAAGTCACTCTATACCACGGGAGGGTACTCCCCTGTCCTTTTTAGCAACTTTGCAGAAACGCAAGCGGATTGTGTTGTGAAGAGGATGCAAGTTCATGGATTTCACATTGAAAAGAGGCAGGCGGCGCTTGTGCTTTGTTGGCAGAATCGCGAGCTGATGACGGCTTCAGCTTGGAAGTGTTGAATTTGAGTTTGATCAGAATCTTGAAGCAAGAAGAGGAAGATCCAAGAGAGGTTTTTAATGAACTTTGAACTCTTTTGACCATCAAGAATTAAAATAAATATGTGAACTAATGTTGTTATGTGCCTCTCTCTTTTTAAGTTTTAACTTTGTAATCTTTTTTGCTTGCAATGGATCAATGATTACCTTATCTGTCTAGTCTTAACTGTCCGTTAACATGAAAATTGTTGGTGGTTTGTAGTTCCATTTGTTTTTGTTGTAGATGTTTGTTTTCAGTGTCTTGCTTAATGTGAAAATGGTAAATTGGAAATGGCGTTTTCACTTTTCAGATACTAACCATGTACGGATTATACGATATCCCAGATACCAACCAAGTATGGACTCTATGATCCCTGAAACACACATTTTAATGCATCTAAAACTTGCAGCAAAATAAGGTTTATACAATAATTACATGGGTGATCGTAGTATGGATTATATGATCTTATACTAGGTTATGCCCATAACTTTTATTGTTAGGGTTTACCGCAGCAATCCCTGCGGTATCAGATCGGAGGCGCTCTAGACTTCTTTCTGCTCCTTGAACGCGACTAAAATATTGGTCGACTATTAATATTCATAACTCGATGGTTAGTGTCTTTATTATACATCCAATCTATTATGTTGCGAGCATTTTGGGTGGTGTCCGGGATGCCGGTAAACTATATGATATTTTTTTTTGCATAGTGTATGATTCTTAAAAATTTCAGAGTTTTCTAAAATGGGTTCAAAAGAACAATACACATGGTCTAAATTTTTTTGTGAACATGATGGTATTTAGTCCTTGACCGGTCACTGAATTTTTGTTTAATTTTTTTATCAAGTGTTATCAATAGCTATAATCAAGTAATGTTAAGGCCGGTCCTTATCGTGCATGTCGTGCTCGTCATAAATCTCGTTTTGCTCGTCATGATAGGCACCAACCCATCATGGGTAGGTTTTTGTCTTCGTATGGCCTGATTTGGAAATGGTTCGACGAGGTGGTGTGGGGCCATGTGCAGCGTATGTGTGTGTATTGTTTATAAAAAAAAATTGGGGATGAGGTGAGAGAGTGTATGTGTGTGGGTTTATAGTTTTTTAATTAGAGATGAGGTGAGGATGAAGTTATGAACTTGTGATATGAAGGGGTGTTTTTGAGTGAGTCTTGGAGAGAGAAAGCTGATATGACAGTGAGGATGAGGGGATGACGACGTTATGATAGAGAGAGGCCTAATAAGATACCCACTAATGGGGCATCTATTTCCATCTATTTTTTCCTAAATACACCCCTCAAGATATAATAATAATGGTAATTTATGCACAATGTACAACTATTTACTGCATAATAAAGGGATGTATTTAGGAAAAAAAATATGATGAAAATTACCCATTAATAAGATTTAAAAAGAATATAAATCGATGATGATGTCATATTTTGGATTTTGTATATGTTTGAAAATTTAAGGGATAAAATGACTCCATTATATTATATTATCAATAAATGCGAGGATTATCCAAACAACCATAACTTTAATCAAATGATGGTTAAATGCATCTTTAATTGTAAAACGAACTTCAAAGCATGCAAGCATTCTTGATTATTGTGACTTTAAACCGCACTATCATCTTTTAGTGTATAGATAAACGAGTTATAATTATATGTATCATATACTCCATGTTATGTAAAGTTGTAAACTATTTTTTTTAACGGTTAGACTACTAACGACACCATGGAACATCTCACCTTAAAGAGTGAGGCCCTCCTATTCCACTCTTCCCATAGGGTTCATAAGATGGCAGACATTTAAGGTGAAAAACCTCACAGACTTGTCACTCTAAAAAATTTAAACCCAAGACCCGTGGATAAAACCAATGATGCATCAATCAGTTGAGCTGACAATTAGATACTAGGTTTGACTAGTAACAATAAAGTCGCCTTTGGTTCACAGAATGTGATAGATTTTGATATAGTTAGAATTGAATTGTAGCATGTTTGGTTGTCAAAAAAAAATGAAGAAATTTAATTCCGTTAGAATGTAAACATTCATTCATTTAAAGGAATCTACATCCCTTTGGGGGTTGGATGAATTTTAATTCATTCAATTCTTTTAAATCTCCAAAAGATAAAAATATTTTTTCAGATTCCAATATCTTTGATAGATTTCATTCCTTACAAAAATATTTTACGAATCAAACGTGCCATAAGAGTATATTTTCCAATACTCGCACAATGTTTATTTACCATTTCTTTGAATCTTTTCGGCTTTTTGAAGGCATATAAACATGTAATATCATGCCATGTTATTACTTTATATGATAATTATTTTATTATGTATATTAGAATCGTATCCGTACAATACGTGTTGGTGGATGGTTTTTGAATTTAATTTTTTTTTAAATTTTAGTATAAATCTAATATAAAATAAAGTTTGTAAACTTCAATTAGCATATACTGCAGAAGAGTGATGGCATCCGACCTTACTAACCGCCGGATTTAGATTATCTTTGTTTTTTTGTTGGTGGAGTATTTAAATATGTAAATGATTAGGTAAAATAGAATATACAAATAATATAAATATAAAAAAGAATAACGTAGAGAGGTAGTATATTAAAACATACTTCAAATTTAAAATATTAATACAAATCTCATATGTTTTATAATATTGTATAGATACTTTTGAAATGTTTATTCCTAAAATAAATATTATATTAACATTAATGAGTTTTATGAAATAAAAAATAGAGGTTAATACCAAAAGGTTTATTAAGCCTTTTAAGATTGTAGACATATTCATAACCCATTAACATAAAACTAAAGGGGTGCTTGTGCAATGCAACAGATGCGGGATGGTGGTGACGGCGACTGGGGGTGGTGGACTGGTGGTGGCGCCGCTGAGTAGTGTAGGTAATTGATGTACAAATAATTTATGTAAATGAGGTAGTTTATGTATTTTAAGAGATAAGTGATATATGGTGTAAATATGTAAGATGTGTAGTATTGACTTTCCAAAATCTGAATTTTAAGACATTTTAAAAATAAAACCACCAAAATGCTTTATAAGTAGTTATACATTATAGATAAAAGTTAACTAAATTGGGAAAAAGGGTTACCCTGGTTATCTTTTATATATAGACAAAAAATAATAAAGTTCAGGCAACCTAGCTGAGTGCTAGATTGACTTTACATCCCAACACACCATAGTGCGTATTACACAAGCCCAATAACCAACTAGACGTTACAAGAATCAAACCGCTAACGACTAGACATAAACAAAGAATTAAACATCAACAAATAATAAATGTGGTAGATCCCAAGCTGTTAAGAACCGCTCCATCCTTCTAGACTTCTTGAATCGGAAGGTAAGAAGCTTCAATCGAATAGTAGCCATAATAGTATCCACTAGCTTAGCACATGATCATTTCTTTTGTTGAAAAAGCCTCACATTTCTTTCGTTCCACACATAATAAACGACTGCAACAATGACAAGCTTAGAAATAACATACTAAGATGCATTCTTCTTTGCCAGCGAGAAAGTTAACTAAATTTGAGAAAAATACATACTTCTTTTTCATAATATAAACTTTTACTTGTACGTATCATTAGAAATGCTTTAGTAAGTTCACTCTAGCTTATTTCATAAATTCACTCATTTCTTAAAAAGAAGTTCATGTTGTATCACCTAACGTATTAGAAGCTTAAATAAACAAATTGTGCTAAAACATTGACATAAATCATCATACTATACATTCTAATCTAATAACACATTAAAACAATAATATTATCTCTAATAACCTAATTTTAATATTAAATAAAAGATAATTGTCCTAAAACTTAATTAACTAATGATAAACTTTAATTTTTCAATTGACCAATCAAAATTTTATATAAACTTTTCTATTAAAAAAATATCTACAATTTTTTAAATGTAGTTTAATTAGGTTCATTTTAGTTAAAATTGGACCTTTCTATTTAATTTTTTTTTATAATTTATTAAATTTAATTTAAGTTCAACTTATCAAAACTTAGACTTGCATTCTTTAAAAATATCTTCAACTTATTAAATTTAATTTTATAAATTAAAATAATATTGAATATAATATTGATACATGTAATTTTTATTTAATTATCAAATATTGTATCTAATTGAAATAAAAAAATTTTTGTAATAAAATTGGGCTAAAAAATTGGGGGTCGGGAATTTGAAAGTCGGGGACGTCATGGCTGCCAACCCGAAGGTTTACCTCGTCAAGATACGCCCTGGATCATCCGAGTCCCATTTTACGAAACTTTTTATCATCATCGCCAATTCAAAGTAAACCGACAGCCTAACTTGTTCAACGATATTATCACCGACAACCTATTAGTTTTTCGGCCAAATATTGCTTTAAATGAAACAAAACGGCAACACTACAACAGAATAAAAATTCCGACAACGTTACCGCTAAAATAACACGACCAAGTTAATCACAATCAAATATTTAACTGCAATATTAAGTAATATAAGCAACAAATATATATAAACAGTAAGCATACGCAACAGTAGTAAGCATAAACAGCAACAGTAAGCAATAACCCCAAAAAGGGGTCGCCGAAAAACTAGTAACAAAAGTGGCCGACGATGAAAAGAAACCCCAAATAAGGATTGGACACATGCAAACACCCATAAGAGAGTATACATATAAACCTCCAAACACGACGGCCTTGAAAACCCCTGATCGGAGAAGACAAGAGTACAAGACTCGCCGAAAAAGTCAAGGGGTTTCAGATCTCGTTAGATTAAATGGTAAACGTTGGGGAGCATCGGATAGCGGTTTCGATTCCGGCAATAAAAAGTCAATAAAATCAAAATAGAAGCCTCAAAATCGAAAACCTCCAATTTAGAAGTTAGGTTTCCGGCCATCAATGGCGGTGAACCACACCCCCATAAAAAAACAGTCAACACAACACGCTCCCAACGTAAACAATGATTGGCTTCATGGGGCCGATTTGTATAATCGAAACCACGTGCCAATTTTTGCCGGCAAGTATGGAGTGGAGAAACCGCTAGCTGATGAAGAGCCGATCGAGGAATCGAGAAAAAATAACCGACTACACCCTTCACCCTTAGGAATATTGTAAGAGATTAGTTATTCATTAACGGTGATATGATTTTTCTGATATAACGCTGACATGGACCAATAATTGGTTAATAATAAAAGAAAAGGAATATCCGTACCACTACAAGTAATAAATCTACTAACCATAAGCAACTGGCTTTGTATATGAAAAAAGAAAAACTTATACTTTATAATAAATTAATAAAATGTGATGTTACCATTATCATTTCCCATAATAAAAAGGCATTGTCACCCTCTTTTAAGAGTTTAGGGGGGAGGGTGTGGACTCAGTCTGGGGAGTGGTTTGAACACGGTTTGACACAAACACCAACCCACCCATTCGGTTTCCACTTGGTTTGAACTTGATCGGTTTGTGAAACCGACTCACATGATACATGAGACTAGCTACTCCATATCATATATCTGTAACTCCCTAACTACTCATTTGTTTCTGCTGCATTATA
>JAOXNX010000001.1:29965470-29988446 GCA_028566075.1 Solidago caesia
AGATTGATAGGGTCAGATTGATCTGGGGTACACTTGATATACAAATATGAAACCCTTTAACATAATGAAATACCCGAACAAATTTTTTTTTACCTAGCCACGTTTGCACGCAAGATTTATGCCTAGTATAATTAAAGGGAAAAACATATATGGGGCATCAAAGATTCCTCTTGACAATCTTGCACCCACGTATTCAATTAAAAAAAAAAAAAAAGGGCAACATGCTCGGCATACTCGCCATCCCCAAAATTAAAATCATCGATTACCTCACCACAAATCAAAAACCTCAAAAACCTGCATTCAGAATATTAGTCTTCAATAAAAAGGAGATCAGGTGATAAACTCAAAAACCTCACCATAAATCAATCGGACGGTTAGCGAAAGTTTCCCTCATCCGACGAATCACCGAACCTGCATTCAGAGAATTCGATCAAAATTCAAAACCATGAGTATCGACCGGCTTAACAAGTATATACATTTCAAATCCCTTAATTTATTTTAATTATTTATTCAAATTATTATTATTATTATTATTATTATTATTATTATTATTATTATAATATAATGAAATCAATTTCTATGGTTTTTTTTTATAATTAATTTGTACGTATGATTTGATTATTATATATAGATTGGTGGAAGTAGCAGCAACGGCATCCTATGATGATATAAATGCTAAAGGTGATAATCAACCAAAATCCCGCCGCAGCGGTAATCGCAGAGTCGCAGGTATCTTTATAGTTTTCACTTTATTATATTTATTTATTACAAATTGCATATAAAAAAATGTAATTATATTTATTATGTATTGTGGATTGTGTTTATTGTACTTCCAAATGTGTGTAACCAACTTTAGATTATTGAAATTGTATGTACCTAACCACTTATAACGTGTTATTCATGTCTTGTATGATGCAATGTAAGCAAATAATCTTGGACCGAAGTTGAGTCGGTTTGAATTTTAGGGTTTGCCTATAAATAGGCTTGGCTCCATTTTGACATCACCCATATCTCACTTGTGCATCAATCGACACAAAAACTGTATTGCATCAATCGAATGGTTGTGGGGGTTATGTTTTTCAAGTTTTATTGAACTGATGAATGTTTTTCTGTTGTTTTTGTAGGTATGGCAGCTCAACTGAAGTTCGTGAACCGACATAACTGTGTCATGAGCATTGACGTGGACGATCAAGAGAAGGTGTATTATCATCCGATTCTGAGGTTTTTGTTGCGTTCGAGGGTTCATCATGTGCTTACACACAACCCTCCCATTGTGATCAGTTATGTTCGTGATTTCTGGACGTTTGCTGAGTATGACTGTGAAGTGAATCCGCCGGTGATTAGGGCAAGGGTAAACGAGCGTAATCTTTCATTCTCATGTGAAAATCTACGGGATATTCTTTGTTTGGGAGATGCTGCTCAAGATAATGGTCCAATAGAATTTCAAGCTCCATTGAGAAGCGGCGCTTTTGGGAGAATGGGATATTCTGGAGATGCAGACAGGCCTATCGTCAAGACTTTGCTATTTGGACAATGGAGGTACCTGGCTCATGTATTAGTTCAGTGTCTTTCGGCGAGGAAGGCAGGTTTTGACCAACTGAATGCTAAGGAGCAGTCGCTCATGATTGCCTTGGTGTATAACAAACCATTTGATATTTCTCGATATTTCTTTGATGCATTTCGCAATCAGGTTCAAGGAAGTGTTAGGGATAAATTTCTGATGTATCCGAGGTTTGTTATGATGATCATTTTGAATCGGTTGCCGGATATTCCTATTGTTGGTGGAACAGTAGAGGTAGCTGCGATTTCTAATAGAATATTTAAGGATTGTCAAAGTAAGACGGTGAATCGCCTAATGGATGAACGACCGCAGCAGACAGATTTGTTTGGTCATCTTATCAATGTTAACTACGTTGCACCACCTAATGACGGTTGGGCAGATGTTTCTGCTGGCCAACCTGAGGGTGACGTGCCGGCTAATGATGTAGTTCCGGAGGCAACCACAACCATATCGGTTTCTTCGATTCCAGCAACATCAGTTCCTTCTCAGCCAACACGTGGTAAGTATAAGGCAACAGACGGTGTTGATACCACACCTCCCAGTGAAAGTATCCCAGTTGTTCATACAGATACTTCACGGACGCGTCGGTCAAAGAGACTTCGATCGCGAGAGATTGTTATTCTAGAACAGGCTGCACCAGCAACAGCAGTAGCAACAGCAACAACAGAGGCAACCACAACCGTATTGGTTTCGTCGATTCCAGCAACATCAGTTCCTTCTTCTCAGCCAACATGCGGTAAGCGTAAGGTGACAGACGATGTTGATACCACACTGACCAGTGAAGGTATCTCAGTTCATACGGATACTTCACGGACGCGTTGGTCAAAGAGACTTCAAATTGGATCAGAATTAAAAACCATGAGTATCGAGCGGCTTAAAAAGTATATACATTTAAAATCCTTAATTTCTTATTGTTATTATTATTATTATTATTATTATTATATAATGAAATCAATTTCTATGGTTTTTTGATTAATTTGTAAGTATGATTTGATTATTATATATAGATTGGTGAAAGTGGCAGCAACGGCATCCTATGATGATATAACTGCTAAAGGTGATAATCAACCAAAATCCGGCCGCAACGATAATCGCAGAGTCGCAGGTATCTTTATAGTTTTCAATTTATTATATTTATTTTTTACAAATTGCATATAAAAAATGTAATTATATTTATTATGTATTGTGGATTGTGTTTATTGTACTTCTAAATGTGTGTAACCAACTTTAGATTATTGAAATTGTATGTATCTGACCACTTATAATGTGTTATTCACGACTTGTATGATGCAATGTAAGCAAATAATCTTGGAAATTTTAAAAGTTAACGGTTAGTGTTAGGCTTAGTTTTTATGGTGTTAAATTGTATTTTGTTTCTACTTTGCAATACTTGTATAACTTGAGGGGTTTAGATTGTAAATCAGTAAATGTATATGTTAGTATATATACCCCCAAGTTATCCTTATTTTGTAACCTTTTGAACAATTAATCCAACAGACAACATTCCCACTTCCTCTCTCAATCACAGTAACCGTCCATATACACACTTGTTGTACTTTTCAGTTCTTACGCACGAAAGACAGTTATTAGTGGAAGTCTTGTTTGGTGTTGGAGAAACAACTGAGATTTGAGAAAGTCTTGTTGAAAACTGATCTGTAAATCATCTTTGTCCTTAAAAGTTTTTCTGAAAACATTTGAAATTTTTTCCGAAGTGTCAGAACTAACACTAATTTGTTTTAAGTTAGTGTCAGCCGACACTAAGTTGAGTCGTTTTAAATTTTAGGGTTTGCTTATAAATAGGCTTGGCCCCATTTTGACATCACCCATATCTCACTTTTGCATCATCTGAAACAAAGAAAAATACCCAACCGACTCTAAATAACTGTTTTCATTTCAAATCATCACCAACAGTTCGTTTTTCAAGTTTTTGATCAAGTAATCATCATCTATATGATAATCCACATCTTTCTACATATAAGAGGCGCCCGGAGGGCGGAGGCGGTAAGGTCCTTGCTACAAGCGTAGCAAGGCAAGCGAAGCGACCACCATACGTTTAAGAGGCGACTGTTTCTACAAATACTTTTAATCCTCAACATGTAACAATTAAATACTATATATAACATTCCATACTACAAGAAAAGACAATAGTTTGTGATTCCAAATCACCAAATGATAATAGTTTGCGATTCTACATCACCAAATGTATAATCAGTAGAAAACAGACAATAAAAGTAAACTAATAGACAGAAAGATTAGGGTCTGGAGATTAGGTTTTATGTGAAAGAAAGATAACGGATTTTGAAAGAAAGTTTAGTGTTTTTTTTTTTAACCGTCTGTAGAAAGAAAGAAACATTTGCAATGGGCTTTTGAAAGGGAAAAAATTAAAAATAGTGGGCTTAAAAAAATAAAAACCTAACCTTTTACATGCAGCGGTCACTACAATCGCTTCTCGCCACACATCGTAACGGCTTGAGGCATCGCCTCAGGCTCGCTTTTTGTAACCTGCTCTCCAGGCATCATGCAAGGCGCCCTAGTGCTCGTCTCACACCTCGCTACTCTACACCTGTAGCGCGCTATTTTAAACCAAGGTTTAAATCCAAGTCTTTCAATCGATTCATGTCCAGATCTAGAAAACTCTTTTCGTTTTTAAACTAAGGAAACTTAGGGTTTTGTGTTCATTTAGCCTTTAATCACAAGATCAAAAGTTCCCTTATGTGAATCGGACGTGAATGAAACTATTCCTAAGTTTAATTGGATTTTTACACTATTTTTTTTTAGGATCCTTTGATTTTGAAATCGTCTGATCGACACTAATCCTACCGACACTGATTTAGCGTCGGACCGACACTAAAACCGACAATTTTGTCAGTTGTGTCAAATGGTTGTGAGGGTCATGTTTTTCATGTTTTATTGAACTAAAGAATGTTTTTTTGTTGGTTTTGCAGGTATGGCAGCTCAACTAAAGTTCGTGAACCGACATAACTCTGTCATGAGCATTGACGTGGACGATCAAGAGAAGGTGTATTATCATCCGATTCTGAGGTTCTTGTTGCGTTCGAGGGTTCATCATGTGCTTACACACAACCCTCCCATTGTGATCAGTTATGTTCGTGATTTCTGGACGTTTGCTGAGTATGACTGTGAAGTGAATCCGCCGGTGATTAGGGCAAGGGTAAACGAGCGTAATCTTTCATTCTCATGTGAAAATCTACGGGATATTCTTTGTTTGGGAGATGCTGCTCAAGATAATGGTCCAATAGAATTTCAAGCTCCATTGAGAAGCGGCGCTTTTGGGAGAATGGGATATTCTGGAGATGCAGACAGGCCTATCGTCAAGACTTTGCTATTTGGACAATGGAGGTACCTGGCTCATGTATTAGTTCAGTGTCTTTCGGCGAGGAAGGCAGGTTTTGACCAACTGAATGCTAAGGAGCAGTCGCTCATGATTGCCTTGGTGTATAACAAACCATTTGATATTTCTCGATATTTCTTTGATGCATTTCGCAATCAGGTTCAAGGAAGTGTTAGGGATAAATTTCTGATGTATCCGAGGTTTGTTATGATGATCATTTTGAATCGGTTGCCGGATATTCCTATTGTTGGTGGAACAGTAGAGGTAGCTGCGATTTCTAATAGAATATTTAAGGATTGTCAAAGTAAGACGGTGAATCGCCTAATGGATGAACGACCGCAGCAGACAGATTTGTTTGGTCATCTTATCAATGTTAAATACGTTGCACCGCCTAATGATGGATGGAATGATCCAGAGGGTGAAGTGCCAGCTAATGACGTAGTTCTTGAGGTCCAACTACGACAACCTCCACCAGTACAACTTCCACCAGTAGTTAATCAGGAGGTTCCACAGCAACTTCAACAAGATGAGGCTCAAGTAGTTGAACCGGAGCAACAACAGGCTGTACTTGAAGATGTTTTTCACAATGTTGAGAACCCAGGGGATGCACAGATTGATCAGGATGTGGGGGCAGTGATTGTACAAGAGGTTATTCATCAAGGTCCAGTGCAAGTAGCGGGGCAAGCTGATTCACCTGAAGATGAAGAATATGATGATGTTTTCCGTGAAATTGATAATTATCGAGATGTTGATGCTGCAGAAGGAATTGTTGATGCGGGTAATGATGGTGGTGATGGTGTTGAAGGCGATGATCGTGATAAAGGAGTCGCTATGGATATAGACAATGAAGAGACTGATAGTGATGATGATGGTGAGGATGATCAAGGACATGTTCAGGGTGCTGGTCATGATGCGCTGGCAGATGATAATATTTTTCACGAAATAGATAATTATCCGGGAGAACATGTGGAATTGGAGGATGTTGCACATGAGCAGTTTGATGACGACCCTATTCTTGATGTCAATATGGATTTAGGGAATGTACCAGGTGCAGGTGACAATGAAGGTAATAATGATGATGATGATCGTGATAAAGGAGTCGATTTGGGAGAAGATAGTGATGAGTCAGATAGTCATAGTGATAGTGATAGTGACGGTGATGGCGGTCAAGGAAAAGTCAAGTTTGGGCAGTATGGTAAGAACTTAGTGGTGTTAGGACCGGTACCTCCTACTGAAGGCATGCCAGTTGTTCATACGGATACTTCACAGACACATCGGTCAAAGAGACTTCAATCGCGAGATATTGTTATTCCAGAACAGACTGCACCAGCAACACCAGTAGCAATAGCAACAGCAGCAGAGGCAACGACAACTGTATCTGTTTCTTCGATTCCAACAACATCAGTTACTTCTTCTCAGCCAAGTACTGCTATTCCAACATCATCCTTGCCAACAGCTACAGTGCCAGATGTTTTGAAAATCTCAGAGTTAGGGGGCAAATTTGTGGTGTTGAATGCACAGGTTATCTCTTTGAATGCACAGTTAGCAGCACAAAAAGTTACTCATGCTGCGCAGATAGATTCTTTGACCCAGCAGCTTGATCTTTCAAATAGCAAGGTTGTTTCTTTGACTGGACAGGTTGAAAGGTTGATTGAACGAGTAGATGCTCAGGAACGCTTTATATTAAAACTGGAAGATATGTTAAAGAAACTTGTCGCTCAGGGGGGGAGTATCACGTGTAAGGGAGATGAGCTGAAGGGAAAGCAACCAGATGATACTGACGATGATCCTAGTGCACCAAAAGATGGTGAGTTGCCAAGTTCTTCAACAACACCACTTGGTACCCTTGCTACACCTCAGGGGGAGTCAGGCAGGCAGTCTACTTCAATTCCACCCACACAAACATCTCGACATGTTTCTCTTTTCATATCTCAAACACAAACACCAAATACCACCAGAACAACTTCTTGCGCACCTCCAACTTTCATAATTCCACCTTTTACAACTTCTTCAACTTCACCTCGATTTTCTTTGAATGAACTTAAAGCTATGCTCCATTCTGCTCTTCTACTTACTCCAAACTTATCACCAATAGATCACGCAATTCTTGTACTATTGAATTCATTAAGTCAAACTTCCTTCTCTCCTGATTTGTCTCCTGTTCTTACTCGTCTTGATTCAATCACAAGCCAATTTGACACAATCAATAAACGCCTCATAAACATCGAACAAACGTGTCGTTCATCTGCTCCTTCTTCCTCTTTCCGACATGATGATCCCGACTCTCAGGATCAGCATGAGGAGGATACCGGAATGTCTAAGTGACACTGGCGATTAGGTGCCTATCTATGATTCTATGAATGCTTCAGTGACACTGGATTAGCACCTTTGCATTCTGATGTTGTTGGTATACCTGAACGTCTAAGTGACACCTGCCTTGAGTTTACCCCATTTCTTGCTCTGGAATTCCAACATGTTTTGACTAAATGGCTCGATGACATGTTTCTTTTTCTTCTTCCCCCATAACACCAACTCCCATAATCACAACTATATCGTCTTCTTTGATTGTAATTCCTTCTCGTCTGTTTACCCAATAAATTCAAACAACTCAAACGTTGACATCTTCACAATTTCTCAATCTGCACAATTTACTCGCTCTCAATCCTCCCAATTTTCATTGAATAATCTTTTTTTTTATCTGAAATTCGTGCCATTTTTGATGCGAAACTTCTTTCTACGTCTATTCTTTCACCAATTGACAATGCCATACTTTCACTTCTAAATTCATCAACTCGATCTTCTTCAACACCTGGGTGAGTCAAGAAGATTTAGCAAAAGATTTGAAGTTGCACTTAAAACAACTTCGACGGGTTTTGTGGTTTAAGACAAGCTAGTGACCAGGGATCATAGGAAAGAGGTTAGATTCATATCCGACCATTTCATCAATATAGGGATGTTTACGTAATCTCTCGTAGTTCTTGGTGGATGTTTTCACAAGTGGTCACACACATATATATATATAATGTGTTTTACAGACTGCCATGGGTAGAAAAGCATATAATGTTGCAGTTGTTGCTACTGCTGATGATCTACACTATCCACAGGTTTCCTACTATTAACAACTCTGATTATCTACTAAGAATTAATTTACGTCTTCCTTTTGATGCTGATGTTAATAGGATTTCTTATAGCTTTAAAAGCTATCTATATGTTGCAGATGCATGATGTGGTGAGGTATAGACTGCACCAGATGAAGAAAATGTTAAAAGATGAATTAGACAACAAGAATACAGTGCAGCAATACATTTGCCCAAAATGTGGAAAAGGTTAGTTTTGCTGTTGATTTATTTCTTTCCAAGAGGATTTTTGACCAATCAGGACATAATAATTTTCCTACTCTTGTTCAGAATGCATTGGATGTAAGTCGGCTTATTTCTTTTGAAACCGGCTCATTTCACTGCAAAAGTTGCAACATAGAACTTGTAGCATATGTCCGAGATGATGATGATAATGCAAGAAGTCGGTGCCATGATTTGCTTTAAAAGTTTGAGGTATGTTTATTCTTATTGCTCCAGTTAGGGAGCTCTTTATACCTTTTTACGGTATTTTCCTATATTATATGGGGTGGACACCATATATAATATATTGCGTTCCTAAATTGTATCTCCCCGATGAATATATGTTTTTGTCAATATTTAATATTGCTTAACTTTCATGACTATGCTTTTTAGTTTCTATCGTCACAGTTGAGGTGTTAGCTTTAGGTAACTGTGTTAAGAAGTACATAGGTTATTATGTGGTGCAAGATATGTTGTAAATCATGCATCTCATCACTAAATTAAAGATAAAATGGTGTTCATTGCATAAATATGTTTATCATAAAATTAACTAATGGTAGTTGGGATGGATCTTATGAAGGAGAGGTACTGCTGTTTCTCTATTTTTAATTTAGAGAACAAATTCACGAGTCACTTGAGATTGTCCAAATTTGATTGCATTTTGATCCACTAAAATGAATTGGTAATCTACCTTAGATTAAGGGATGTTTGGAGTTGCTTTCGGAACTGCTTAGGGCATTTTGGATAAACGGATTCTACTTCTGATTATCCACTATTCAGGAGTCATATAGTCAATTACATAGCAGTAGCAACAAAACTGATTGTGTAAGGGTAAAATAGAGCTACTTTTTTACCCTTCTCTACTCTGTCTTTTCTATCATTTGTTAAATGAACAGATGTTTTTTCAATCACTCCTACTTACATCTTCAAATGACACGACACATCCAACCACTACTTTACAGGCTGTTTTATGATGCCTGATTATTTAGTATCACACAATTACTTTCACAAGGCACATCATTCGTATCATCTCAATCTTTATTCATTTGTGTTTATTATAAAAAAATGCCGGTAGAATTGAAGCCTCTGACTGATCAGCTTGAAAGAGTAAATGAATTAAAAGCTCCCGTTTACGGAACCCTTCAAGCATGGGAACTTCGTGCGAGTACGGTTGCACGTGCATCTAATAATGCCCCTAATGCTAATGATACTTCTAGATCTGGACAGGGAGGAACGTCTATGACATTTCTTGGAGATATAAAGGTACATGATTCTATATTAATACACACATGTATATCAGAAATACGCTGTGTATATTTGTTTTCCTATCTAGAATTCCTGGTTTGTATAGATAACCTTTAGAAAATTAATTATCCATTGACCCACTAGATTCAAAGTGTATGAGTTGGGGACTGTAAGTACTTCTTTTCTAGTTCTATTCTATAAATAAATAATGTGCTAAATAAGCAGGTTGGGTAACGGGTTAAACAGGCAAATGCAAAATGCATGAGTTGGGCGCTGTAAATACTTCTTAGCCCCTTTTTTAAGTTGAGTTTGTGGTGGTTATCGCAGATGAAGTGCCGAAACATGTCCAAGACAAGAGAATGTTTCATTGCGCAGATATAGCTAAAGGAAGGAGGCAGTAAACTAGATTTACAAATGGAAGTTAGTATTGGACAACTGTGAACCTTCTCCAACTTAAACCAATCTCTCATTTTTATTTTTTATTTTATGGCCAATTGGATACACATACAGTTAAGATAAAATCGTATGAAGAATCTTTGATGTGATCAGGCCCGCCTTTCATCTTCGAAGAAACACTTATAGGATTTCTTCAACACAAGTAGTGGTCATTGAAGTTTATGTTCGATTATTACAATTCTGTATGGAAAAATGTATTGGTAACATATAGTTGCTAGATATGTTTTAGTTGATTGTAACATTTTCGTTCAATTATCATTTTATCTAACAAATCAGATCCAAATAGTATGTATTATTTGATAACGGAATGACATTTCACTGGGCAAGTTGTGGATCATATATTCATATGTAATTTGATCAAATCTCACTTATTTAGCATATAACTTACTAGCACATGTATGTTATGTATAAGTGTAAATTCGTATGTTTTCTTACATATATATGTCTACAAATCTTTGTATTACAAAACTATGTACAAATCTTTATGTGAAAGTAGAGTAGTATTTGTAAAATATCGTTTTCCATGTATGTTATATTCTTGTCTATAATATAAACTTGATTTTGATAATCTAATACTTATGATAATTTAGCTCATAACTTATTTATTTATTTAAAGTCAGCATTGTATAATTATATTACATTACATCCAGAATAAAAAATCATATTCCATGATCTGATTATGTTATAAATGCTACTTTTTCATTATGAAACTTCTTTTTGTAAACTCAATATGAGGAGAAACTTCTTCATTTTGCCATATATATAAATTGAAAACATGAATTATAGATTTTTGAGAAACCCAATGCCTAGCCTCTTTGTCTTTGTCGTACTTTTCTTTATCCCCACATTTTCATATGCTCACCCATCAAATTGTATTTTGGTTGCTGAATGGCATATGGTTGTTACTAGTGACATGCCTGATGATATTCAATTTTCTTGGCATACTTATGCTGCCGATAAAAGTATGACCCTTTCTACCGGGCAAGATTACGATTGGTACTTTTGTCCCAATGTTCATGATTGGTACGATGGCGATTTCACTTGGGGTTCAAACAACGCATCGGTAAAGTTATACAATAAGCACATCAAAAACTTTTGTTATCGTTATAAATTTCTACTTGGTACGCAACACTGTTATTGGTTAGTAAGACCAGAAGGATTTTACGTATCTAGAACGAATTCGCCATTTCCTAACTCTGATTGGCATTTTGAAGTACCATGGAATTGAATCTTATGTACCATTTCTTGCTTAATATTGGATGATTATTACAGCAATAATAAAATAAAGTCTCATCTTAAGTTACATGAGGCTTAATATGTGATATTTTTCACATTTATTCTTGTTCATGTGATTCTACTATATTTTATAGTTATCTTTTTATTTTTGTTAGACCAAGGGTGTTTTGGTTGGGAGTCGTATGAAATAACGAATATAGGGGTGTGAAACATCAAAAACATACCATTTCTCGTTTCGTTTTGTTTTTGCAACAAAAACTTGAGAGTATTTATATCATCATGTAACATACCGTATATAATATAGCAATGATGGTTGTCTCCAACCATCTCGATTTTTTTTTATCTCTAAATATGAAAGAAAAAAAAAAAAAAATAGCATCTTTATGAAATATTCATAGTTGTAAAAAATTAATCTTCAACCATCTACTCCAAAATTGATACAGTTTACATAAGATAAATACTTTAAATTAATATATTGATATTAAATACAATTATTAATATGTGACTTATTTTTAGAAAATAAATAAAATTTAGTAAAATGAAAAGTAAAGACATACAATATATAAAGATTACAATTTACCATAACATTAACCTCTAATATTCAAACCACTAGGATGGTGATCCATTGATTGGACATGTGTTTCCAAAAAGAGTGAAACTCCCCGAAGGTCACAAGTTCAATCTTTGGTTCCTTAAAAAAAGATATCCTAGTGGACACAGAGGTTCACCTGTTTTGACTCTGGGCTCGCAAAGCGAATCCGCTCTTGGGATTATGATTACTAAAAAAAAAACCCTCTAATGTTCTAGATTACCGTAACTATGGTTGATAAGTTGATATATCAAACTTAAGAGATTTGTTAAGTGTTAAGTCGTAACTTTTTATAATATGTTGTAATCCCATTTTACTTTATATGTAATCGTGTTATTTAATATTTAATATGTAATTTATATGTTTTTTTTGTAAGGCATGTAATTTATATGTTATTTAATATTTGTAATAGATTGTATTTTAACCAATCTTCTGTATATTTTTATTTTTGTATATTAAGCATTATTTATTTATATTATCTATCTATTTAATAATAAGTGATGATCTAATAGCTATTAAATAAAATTAAGTAGTAATATAAAAAAAAATTATATAAAAAGAGTTAAAATGATAAAGTAGTTTTGGATGAGTAGAATAATTGTATTCTAAATATGAAGGGCATTCAACCAACTTCAAAAACTTCACCATATTGGAGCTAGTGCTTTAATTCTTCTTACTTTCACTATATTATTATGTAGTTTCAACAAGGAGTGTTGCAAGAAATGTATCTAGAAGCCAGAGCTTGGAAATGTGGATCCTAGAACCTACTCAAGTTTTATTTATATGGTGACAAAAAAATTATTGGGGTTGGGGTCCTCGTATTGAAACCATAAAATGTTTTTAATAACATCAGAACCAAAATAGGCGGGTCGCCCATTTGCTTAAAAAATCACCCCTTTTGTTTAAAAATATCATATCACTGTTATTTTTGGTCTAATGTTCATGTCATTTTACTATCACTTTTATCTTTCTTTTTCTTGAACGGCTCATTATCACTTTTTTTCTAACACATAAATTAGTTGTACATTTGCTCATTCACACATTTGACATTTAATAATATTTTATATGTTAGATAAAAATGATAGTGAGCCGTTTAGAAAAAAATAAAATGAAAGTGATAGCAAAATGACATGTTGACATCAGACCAAAAGTGATAATGATGTGACATGTCAATGTCAAACCAAAAGGGTGATCCTAGTCGCGCCTTTTGAGGGCGTCTTTAGGGATCCAATGGTAGCAATAGCATAAAAATCATTAGAACCTACCATTTATATTAGATGAACTACTATTGAGGAGAACCGACGTAGATTGTCATATTGAATTTTATTTATTCGGATATGAACACAATTTTCTTAATTACCAAAATGTTAACAAAAATTCCTCATACACACAATCATTCCTCGTTCCCTAGCTTCATACAAGCTAATTAGTCCAAGTAAAGATAGTTTAACGACATCGGTATTAGGCCTCTTCTTATCCTGACGCCGTCATCACCTCGTCTTGACTGCCACATCAGCTTTCTCTCTCCAAGACACACCCAAGAACTACCACCTCCCTATCATACCCTCATCCTCACCTCATCTCCAATAAAAAAAAAATATTAAACATACACACATACGACTACACATGGCCCACGCTTGCTCGTCGATCCCTTTCCAAAAAAAGACTCCACACGATGACGACCTAACTTATAAAGGGTGGTGCTTATGGAGTCGTGCACGACGAGGAGAATGACGACTCAAAGACGGGCCGATAGGAAAGGGCCTTAGAGGTATGCCATTTTTTTGAGCATGGTTTTTTTTCCCTTGTCCTCGTATAAATTTCTTTAAAAAAGTTTATTTTTCTGAAATATATCCGGATAAATAATAGAGAAAATAGCATAGATAACTAAAAATCATTCTAAATATATCAAAATACCCAAGTGTTTTTTAGTTTTCCAAAAGTACCCATAAAATCGCAAAATTGCAAGGAGGGCTTGCGGTTGCGATTTTGCAAAGTAAAAAAAATAAAAGTCAAAATCACAAGGAGGTGTTGTGATCCGCAAGCCTTCCTTGCGATTTTACGATTTTGTGGGTATTTTTGAATATTTTTATATATTTAAAATGGTCTTTGGTTATGTAGGTTATTTTCTCTAAATAATATTGTGTTAAAAGTATTGTTTAGTCGGTCAACAACACATTTACAAATTCACCCCGTAGTATTTGGTCATGGTTTTGCCTTTAACATTAGTTTCTTGAGGCACATTTAAATATTTAATATAATCCACCATATTCTCTTATTAATACTTCCAATAAGTTGCTTCGAAATATTTACATATCCATCAAATATGTATTAATTTAATTAATTCATTTGCTATAATTATTTGGGTTTTATTTGAAGGACAATTTAGTATTTGTAAAAAATAAAAAAAATAAAAAAATAAAAAGTGTTTCTCTCACGGTCTCTTCCTTAATTGTTGAATCCCCGGTCTTTCTTCCAATTTCCAATCTTGTATATACCTCTCCATATATATGTCCATGCATGTACGTATATATTTTTGCATGTATAGAAATTTAACTAATCTCAAAAAACACATAATATATATGGATCATCCTTGTATATGTTTTTGTCATCATCGTCCCCAGAGAAAATCTTCTTGTCCATCACCGAAAATAAGAACAACGTTGTCGTTGTCGTGGTCGTGGTCATCACCCGTCCATCACCTCCTTCTGTTTACGTTATGTGTTAACCATATATTTAGTGGTAGCATTCCTATAAATAGCGCAATGGCTTTTGATCTAAACACCATAACGTTCGATCAAGGCTATGTTCCTTTGTTCAGCGACTTCAATATTGATCGATCTGAGGACGATATGAATGTCCGTCTCCTCCTCACTCGTCAATCTGGTATGTATGATTAATACAAAAAAAAAAAAAATTCTAAACTTTTGTGTTTGAAAGTTGATAGAACGTTTTTTTTTAATCATTGATTAAGGTTTTGATTACATTTTAGATGAATTGTATTAAAACAGGTTCTGGTATTATTTCGACCGATTATTACAATTATGGATTCTTCAGTGCGAAAATTAAATTGCCGATGAAGTACACAGCAGGCATCGTCGTTGCCTTTTATGTACGTAATTCGATCATCTTCCTCAAATGTTGATTAATTTGGATTTGATCATTATGATCTTTATTGCTTATTGAATTTTCTTAACACACACCAAGCACCTTTGTTGACATTTGACAAAGAATTTTTTTATTTATTTATTTCATCGGTTTGTTTTTAGGAGAAATGTTTTGTTTTCAATAAGCAGTACTTAAGGATTGGTTAAATTAAAATGATTATTTTCTATATATGGATTCAAAAATTACAAGCTAACTCTTAAGTTAAAATAAGCTGTTTTAAACAAGTTAATTATATGATTTGATCTTAAGCTATTTAAGTAAGCAAACTCAAACACATCTTATTACATTAATGATGATTACGTCTAAATAAAATATTGTTCAAAATTGATGATGATAGGAAGAAAATCAAATGTTTTGGTGCAGACATCTAATGTAGATATATACCCAAAAACTCATGATGAATTAGACTTGGAGTTTTTGGGGAATGTAAAGGGGAAGCCATGGAGGTTTCAGACGAATATCTACGGTAATGGTAGCACAATGCGTGGTCGGGAGGAGAGATACCGGCTATGGTTTGATCCAAGTAAGGAGTTTCACCGCTACAGCATTCTTTGGACTCGGAACAAGATCATGTAAGCTAGATTCAACTCATTTTTTACTTCCAATTAATTGGGACATAAACAAAACTTGATGTGTATTTAACGAACTCGGCATGAAAACGCATTTTCTTATTATTAGATGACTGCATTCATTACATAATCATTAACATGTTTCCCGGACACAATCAGATCGGATTTAAGATGGCTTTGTACCAAAAACCATAATAGTTCAATAAGACATTACAATTAAGGGATTCCTTTTTATACATAAGCAAAAAGAATCCCTTTTGCAAGGTCTGGAATAAAATAATAATGACCTCCAATTTCAAGGATTATGATACAGCTACCTTCTTAATTGTAGGATACATTGTTTACATTTTAATTTCCCAACATATTTTCATTTTGTTTAGATTTTACGTGGATGAAATCCCTATAAGGGAGGTTTTGCGTGACGAATATATGGGAGGTGACTACCCATCAAAGCCCATGTCATCATATGCAACCGTATGGGACGCCTCCTCATGGGCCACAGGTGGTGGCCAACACAAAGTAGACTACCGGTTTGAACCCTTTACCTCCGAGTTCCAAGACCTTGTGCTCCAGGGTTGCCGTGTTGACCCCACCGATGCAATGTCAACCAACTGTCTTGACGCTATTGATGAACTAGAATCCTCTGAATATGCCACTATTACACCAAGACAACGACAAGCCAATAAGTGGTTCAGAGAAAAGTACATGTACTATAGTTACTGTTATGACCGGCTAAGGTATCCTTCTCCACTTCCAGAGTGCTTATTAGTATCTTCAGAACAAGAGTTATTTAAGAGCAACGGGAGGCTAAAGAACCCTCAACGATTTCATCGAAGTCGGCATCCCAGACGAGTCTCGCGGCAGCCCAATGGAACAGCCATATATTAACTCAAGTGTAAAAGTTGCTTAAATTATATTTGTGAGATGTATAACAGGGATTTGAAACTTTAGTTATTTGTTGAAATGCTGCAGGTAAATCCAGAACCTCAACAGCAATGGCATTCAAACCTATTTGCTTTTGCAAGACTCGAGATAGATACGCTATACGTGAATCCAACTCAACCTTAAGAGCTGAACCGGTTGTGTATTAATTAATCAGCGTTATGAGAAAGACAAGGGAAGGCCTTGGGTGTGATTGAGTGTTGGAATCATGTATATTGTGTATATAGATCAAACTAACAGAAGATTAAAATAAGGAAAGACTGAACAGATAGAACATGGTAATCTTACAGAAAGAATCCCTGCAATCAAATATATTTTCAAGTATGTTATAACACAATGAACAAATGATAAATCAATCTTTGTAGAACCCAATATGCTCGCTCGATAGAATGATATCGCACCATTTCTGACCCATAAACGACCTTTGGTTATATCCATGGGAACAACCTTTAAGGTCAAACTGCAAGAATTATGATCACAATGCAAAGTATGATCCCGACTATCACCAAAAGCAAGCATGTCTGCGCACACAAAAAATGACTATATATCATAGAAGCTCAAAAGGAAAGATAAATAATATAATTAATGTAAGCCAATTATTACTAATGAAGTAATAAAAACTTTACCATGGAAGAGTTTGCTCTTTGAGTTTTTGCTGCTTTCGAAAGGTGAGATCTTGCTTGTGAAGTTGCAGCATGAGAATTCTCAATGTTAGAGCCGATATCATCTGAAAAGAAGCAACTTTAGGATCTCACATACCACAATGACATGGAAGCAAAAAAATAAGTGGGAGAAGAAAGAAATTTCACACTTACCGATCATAGCTCCTTGCTCATGAACCAAAACAGCAAGATCTTTGAATATCTCATTTACCTCACCTATCTGGTTTTGAATTTCTTGTATTCCTTGTTCTCTTTCTTCTATAATAGCTTCGTTAAATGTAATCTCATTGTCTAACAGCAAAACCTCCTGTCTGCAGACAGAAAAACGACATATTTCAGAACAAGCTGGACACATCAACGAAAAAATGATACCACATGCTGTTAAAGACACTTTTCCTATGTGATTGATTATCAGGTTTACTTATTTCAGCATTAATTAAAAGAGATATAATGCCAAGATAGTATGAAAGACAGCAAAGTGCTATACTCTCACCTTCTAGATTCCACAAGAAGAGCACGCTGTTCTGAACTTTTGTCCGACCTTACATCCATTTCACTGGCTGCATAACTGCAGAAAATAGTATATAATCAGTGATCTGCAATAACTAGAACATAAGGAGCAAAAATTCGGAGAATAATTTTTTGCTTCAATTCAATTTTATCAGTGCACACAGTCACATAAATATATACTTATAAACCTACATATGTAGCTCCTCACTACCCAACAAATTACCTAGATGGAAGAACAGCTTGAGGAACAAATGGAGTGTAGGCCGTTTCCCTTTCAGCTGCAAGGCGCTGTGCCTTTTGAAATTCTTTTAGAACTGCTTGAAAATCTTTTGCAAGTTTAGCATCTGTAATCTTTTTGCTTGCCTGCATGAAAGCAATAAAACAATTTCAATCACCTTAGAAAAAATAAATAGAAAAACAAAGATTGGTCGAATGATGTACATCTAAAGCAGAAAGCTTTATGATTAATGAAGATGCAATTGTCGAAAGTATATAATATTCATTGACTTCACCACCAGAAAAGCAAAAAAGATAACCAAGTTATGAACACAAAGTAGCACTCCCGTTATCCAATAATCCAAATTCCAAAGTTTGCCATATTCAGTACTCACCAATGAGAAACTAACAGAATTTAACAAACAAGAATCTCTAAAATATGCTATTTACAAGCATCTCAAACAGCCACGTGAAACAATTAGCCGTAAAATAATTTAGAATCGAACTGTGTGTAGTCTGCACATGTGTGTGTGTGAGAGAGAGATAGCGACCAAGAATGACTTACACTAACTTCGGCACGATGATCTGTTTCACTAGCTTGCTTGAGTTTATCTGAAGTATCCTTCACCAACTGCCCGATATGTAGTCTTGTCTTGTGCCTATCAATCGGTAACAATCAATAAGTTAACTACGACTCTTGCTATAAAAACAGGCACGCAAAGTTTCAAACCCTGAAAAAGTCACTCAAAAGAAGAAAAGAACCCCAAACTCACACCATGTCAATTGTCAAATAAGTCAGTTACATTTTCTTTAACAATTACGGAGTAAAACCATTTCACATAAATCATCAACACTTCGAGAACTAAATTACAATCGCAAAACTGGTTTTAGTAACTAACCCGCTATTGAGTCAAATATTTCTAAAATATATCCAAAATTTACACAAGACACTATAGTACGTACCCTACTTCAATACTGGTACTAGTTTTTGTACGTATGAATTCATTGTTATCAGGTAAACAGGAACTGGGTTACAAGGCGTTTATAAGATTCAATTAATTAGAAAAATCTAGCAATTATTCAACAGAAAATTGTATAAAAACTCAAATCGAAACAATCACATAACTAAACACATGATGATTGTAATTCAATTGAATACATAAATATAGATATAGACACAGATAGAGGTATAAATATAGACAGAGATAGAGATATAAAGAAAGAAAAAAGGAAACATACAGTTTATCACGGAGTTCAGGGGTATCTTTAGGAGTACCAAGGGTATTGACAAGGCGTTGAAAGGTAGAAACAGCTGTATTGATCTGGAATATACCAGAAGCTATAGCCTGGGTCGGATCTTGTTGCTTGAATCCGTTTTTATATCCATTTTGTCTTGAATTCAACGACCGACCTGCTTCTAGATCTTGAAAGCTCATCTTAATTCTTATTCTTACTATTATTATTATATATCTGTTCAAATAATAAGCCCTAAATTTATTTAGGATTTAATATTTTGAAAGAAAGAAAGAAAATTGAGATGAAAAACACTACTGTTGTGACGATCGATCGAGTAAGATTTTGAGAAATATGGGGAATTTTCGGGGGGTTTGAGTTGATTTTCAAGGGAAAACAAATATAATAATAATAAATTTGGATTTTGGTTTAGCGAAAATTTGGGGGAGGATTGACGCAAAAGCAAAATAATTAACAAGGAATTGAGGGAGGGGGAGGGAGGTTGTTGTGTATGTATTTGACGCCGGCGCGTGTAAGTCAAACCGAGTGGGACACGTCAATGGTTATTAAAACAATATTTCGGTGGTCGTTATGTAAGATGGCCATCATATTTGATGATCACTATTTGAGATTTTGAAACACGGGTTATATGGTCAATAACGTTGGCATTGGCGTGCCCCGTGCCGGTTTCGGTACTGACCCGGTACGAGACGATACCGGTATCAAAATTCATCAAAACATGATATCGACTCCGATCTTATTGGAAATTCGATATCATTTTCCTGTATCATTTCTCGATACCACGGTCCCAAATCCCACAAACCAACAAAATTGGGTCTGGTCCGGGTCTCACTTGGGATTCGGTACCACTTCCTGGTACCGGGATTAAGACAGGACCGGAACTTGGAAACTTATGAACTAATTAAGAGGTATTATGTCCTTAAAATAATGTTTATACTCATACGTAATAAATATATGTATTTTATTATATAAAAATATACAATTATAAGATAATATATATTATTGTATATAGCTAAAAGGTACTGTGAGAATATCATTCGCTACGTTTAAATATTTGACTTTGAACGATAAAAGCTTCAAGTTCAGTTAAATTGTTGTATTAACCAATTAAGTGTGTGTGTGTGTGTGTGTGTGTTTTTTTTTTTAATGTTACAGTAAGTAAACTTTGATACTTTAATGTTTTAATCATTTAAGTTTAATTATGTTAATGTTTTGAAACTTTTAAGATGAGTTTCAAATAAGGCTATTAATTGGGTCCGGTACAAGTTTGTGGGTTCACACTAGCAGGTTTAGAAAACCCAACATAATATCAAAATCGAGTTGGAAAACTCAACCCTAACCCTAAACCAACCAATCGGAACCCAATCGCCGATATGATTTAAAACAGGAAGTCGGGTTGGTGGATTGGTTTTGAGTCAAACATGTCAAACAGGTTGGCAAGTTGTCGGGTTGGTTTCAGGTCAAATAAGAGATGTCGGGTTGGTAGATTAAATTCAGGTCAAACATATCAAACAGGTTAGCAAGTTGTCTGGTTGATTTCAAGTCAAATGGATTGACGGATTTGTGGTCGGATTTCAGATTGGGTCGAATACTCGTATATTGCGAGCCCTGGTTTCAAATAGAGGCTTAAGAGATTAAAAACTTAACAGACTAATTCGACTAAACTTTAGGATTTTTGTTATTCAAATAAAAGTTAATTGGCGTAACCATTAAGTCAACTAAACATGAAGACTTATTGACATTTGAGATAATGACTTTTTTTTTCCAATAATTTAGAAAATTTTAAGTAAAGGTTAGAGATTATGACTGTTAGAATAATTTTTTGAAAAGATTTTCTGGATTGTAATGAATTTTCTAATAAAGCTTAAGGGGAATCAACACTTAATTTTATTTTTATTTTTTTCTATTTCATCATGTGAGGTGGGCTGTGAGAGATGATCTACAGTACTGATAATTTCCCCTAAAGCTTATTCTTAACATAAAAAAAAAAAATTAATATAATTCTTTGGTTCCTTAAAAAGGATACCTTAGAGGCCGCAGAGGCTCACTTGCTGTAACTTTAGGCTCGCAAAGTGAGTCAGCTCTTGAAATTAGTATGCTCGTAAAAACGAATAGGACACCCATAATTAAAAAATATATATATATATAAAATAAAAAAAAGATGTGTTCATAGAAGAGGAAAAATCACCACCATGGATGGTGTTAGTTTAGTTGGACTTGGAATAGATGGGTCGATAATATATACACATTCGTTAAATAAAATACCAACAAAATATATGATGCATGTAGTATATATCATAAGTGGTGGCCAAGTTGTACACGTCGCCAATAAGGGTAGCAAAGAAGTCGTCAATAAGCATCTTGCATCCGTGTATTTTTTTTCCATATATTTTGTATGTGAACGAGATTAATGAGACTTTTTATGCTTTACTAATGAAGTGATATACATTTCTTAACATATTTTACTTATACACAACAATACGTATTTTATACAATTATATATAACTAGAAATAATACCCGTGTTATGCACGGTATTGCAGATTGTAATGATAGACCTGGGCATATTATTTTTGTACATAAACAGTCGAATATGATTGTATTTATTGTTATATATTCTTTATTATAATATACATGTGTATGTAAAATGTTTTTGAATATGTATTTTGCTAAACAGAGTTTTAATTTAACTTTATTGAGTTAATTGAAAAATTGCTAATATGTGTGGCATGATTGTATTTGCATTGGTTAGAAAAAAGGTTTTCATTTTTATGATTTACTTAAAATTTTAAAAATTAAAATACATGCCTCATGCTTTATAAAAAGGTATAAATACAATAATATATATATATATATTTATTGTGTATGACTAATATGTATTATGAAAATATTACTCCCTTTCACTAATTGAGCCTAAATGAAGTTGATATTATTAAATTTTTCACCACTAGTTGACATGATTTTTTTAACATCATCTCAGTTGGAAGAAAATACGTACCCAAAACCCATGCTTAAAAAGACACGTTTAATTTAAGAATATACAAGTACTTAGCGACTTAGCGTTTTGCAAGTGTTATACAAAAAGCCTAAACACTCTTAACAAGGTAAATCAAACATTTACATAATAAATTTATGTAAAATTATTATTCAAAAAATTAATTAAATGCATGTCTATTCTTATAGTATTCGCCGTTTGGATGGTATTATTGATCTAAATTTCGTTTTGATGTACACGTGTGCAAAATGCAATATTTCAGACTTAAGATCGTAGTTAAAAGTTGTAAATACACATAACCGAGTATTAGAAAGAAACAAAAACAATATATATTTAAAGTTAAATTAACAATGCATGTACTTTCACTAAATTCAGTTTTTAAAATCTAACAATTGGACTAAACAAAACTTAAAATATATCTTTTAGGTATATTTCAATTTTTTGCGTTCAACAGTCTATTTTTTAGTTAATACGTAACAAAATCAACGAGACAACCTTGTCGATTGGCACGTATTTAGAACCAGTCTTGTAGAGTTGTAGTCAACCATGGGAGCGAGAAACCGAATAGTGTTTATGGAGACATATCATTTTGCACAAGAATTTGGTGTGGCTCAGTAAATTTATAACAAATATTGGCTATGCCAAGAAAATTGATAATTTTGCTTCAAGAAACGTAAGATGAACTTTTAATTTAAGGATTATCTCTGCTCAAGTTTTATTAGGTGATTTATTTATGTTGAATATATATATATAGTGAAAAGTTATTTTAGGAACCCCTAAAAGGTTAGGAACCTTTAGGAACCTTTTTTTTTAACATAATTTCATACATATGCTCTAGCATATGAGCATATGTATGCAAGTCGAGCATATGTATTCAAGTGAGCA
>JAOXNX010000001.1:30000202-30015394 GCA_028566075.1 Solidago caesia
CTTTATACTTAATATAAATATCAAAAGTCAAGCTTAAAAGTGTCAATATTTGAAACATTAGTGTTAATACTTGCAAATTTTAGTGTTTCTTTAAGTTTGGGCCAAAAAAAAAACAATAAAAAAAAAATGCTATAGCACCGCTATTTTACCGCTATTTGGACCGCTATAGCACCGATATCGGTAAAATAGCGTCGATAATAGCGGGACCGCTATTTTGCCCGCTATTTTGCTTGAGGACCGCTAACCGCTATAGCATCGCTATAGCGCCGCTATTGATAACATAGCTGTTTTCTTGAAGTTTCTTTGCACTCTCGCCTTACCAGATGTATGATTCTTAGGTCAAGGTCCGACTCATGGATCACATATAAGTGTATAACATGGACCCTTAAGCATTTTGAACACTTAACTCAACATATCCTTAGCTATTTTGATTGAATGTTGTATCTGCTATTCATGCAGGTAAAAACTGTTAAAGTTAGTAATCTTTCCTTAAAGGCTTCTCAGCGAGATGTAAGGGAGTTCTTTTCCTTTTCTGGTGACATCATATACGTTGAGGTGCAAAGGTTAGTATCCAACTTAATTTCTACCTTAAAGTTTTTTATTTAGTTGCTGTTAACATCGATTACAATTTTCTATGCAGTAATGACGAATCTTCCCAAAATGCATTTGTCACTTTCACAGATTTACAAGGAGCAGAGACTGCTGTTCTTCTTTCTGTGAGTAACTTCTAGTTTGTAAGAACTAATTTTTTCTCTGCATTCATACAATTTCACAATGGCTAGAAAACTAAAGGAGTAGCGAGAGAAATTATTTACTACCATTTTATTTACTCGTCTCGTCCATAACTTAGATTCCTATACTTGTATGCATTCTATTTGGTTCTCTCTTCTGATACCATGGTAAGTTTTTTTTAGTTTAATTCAAAACTTTTTTATTTGTATCTTCCAGATCATTGAACTTTTTTGTCCCTTCAGGGTCATTAAAACTTTAAAATATGTCCTCTTATGCCATTTTGTTACCAAGATGTCATCGTTTTGGTTGAAAAAAAATGACATAATTGGGGTACATTCGTACATATTAAAGTTTTAATGACCCAGAAAAGACGTTTGAGAAGTAGGATGACCTAGAAGGGGGAAAAAGGTCTAATGGTCTAGAAGGGGTGTTGAAAATAACCAAACCCAAACAACCCGACCCGAATGGGTTTGGGTTATTCGGTCAATTGGTTGTTATTTGGGTTAACCCGAAAAACCCAAAGCTTAATCGGTTTGGGTTACGGGTAGAAATTTTATAATTTGGGTCAACCCGAATAACCCGAATTAGATGTTTATTTTATATATATATATACACTAATATAAAACCTTAAACTTGTTTTAAGTATATATTATTTGAATGTTCGGACTTTCATTTATAGACAAAATCAAAAGAATGCAAGGTTAAATAATAACGAATGTTTAAAAAAATACAAATGTATCAGATTACAAAAAATATGAATATAAGAAAATTTATATATTGTCAAATTGTTTAATTAATATAGTAGTCTTTATTATTTTTATATAGTTTGTAATTATTTATTTTGTCTATGACTTTTCTTCTGATAATACAACCATCTTTTGATGCAAGGATTCAAGAATCGTATAATCAAAAGTGTTGGATATAAACAATTTGTTAATCTACATAAATATCACTATTTTCCAAGTTTTTGAAATTGAAATTATATTGTTGCATAACTAACAAACTTTTTTTTAAGCTTCATGTAAATTAACTATCACATTTTATTTGGGTCACCCAAAACCCGAACTTGAACAATCCAAACCCGAATAACCCAAATCTTATTCGGTTTGGGTTACAGGTTAATTTATAATTCTTCGAAACCCGAATAACCCGACTCAAATAATCCGAAACCCAAATAACCCGACCCATCAACACCCCTAGGACAAGGACAAATCAAAAGCTACATAGGAGTTTTAGCCTTTAGGCAATAAAAATTTGCTATTCAGAAAGCTTCTATTCAAGATAATATCATCTGCATATTATGGTTACCTGCCTACACAATGTACAAATGAACTAATGATCATTGAGACCATAAAAAATTTGGGCATTTAGCATTTCGGTAGTTGGCCTGAGAGATGCACAAACTGTAAAAGGCCCGGAACAGGACCAGGCATTAACCAATTATGATTGGCGTGCCTAAAAGTTTTAGGCTGAGGACCTGTTATAACAGGACTGGTTGAAGCAAGGACCAGGCCCTATTGCCCTAGACACCAACACACTTAGACCGGGCTTCCAAGGACCTTTATTGCACTCCCACTTTACATAAAACATCCATGCTAAAAATATTGATAATCCTTGATTTCTTGTGATACTTTTTGGCTTTTTTCGTTATTCATGCTGTTAGTTCTCCACTACAACGTTTTCCTCCTACTTCACAAAAACTTTCTTGGTTGGTTACATGTGAAGAATTGAGGGTATCAAAATTTCAAAAGTCATTTGTATTAATATATACACATAATAGGATTACTAGTAATATTTAATAGAGATTTGGTTATAATGCTATATGCCTATATCAAGGACAAATATTATTAGCATGTTCTAGTTACAGGGGGTTCACCTGGTATTTTCTTCACAAGGGTTTCCGTTGTCTTTCTGTCAATAGTTTACATTGAGATCCTGTACTAATTTTCATGTGCTTTTATAATATTTTTTTGTTTCCATTAGATCTCCAACTTTATCAGCTCCAAATTTTGTCATAGGTATACCTTATGTAAAGAAAGAACTTATCATTCATTTTATGCATGTTGAAATGATTTGGGCTTGCTATATTGTGTAAATATCAGGGAGCAACAATAGTTGATACAGCCGTCACTGTAACTCTGGCACCAGAGTATCAGCTTCCGCCAGAAGCTACAGCTGCCCTTTCAGTAAGATAATCCTTCAAGATGTACATGATTTTCAATTTTCTTTGATATATTATTATTTCTAAAGATAGAAAATTCTTCTTCCCACTCGCTTATAACTGGGTCGATTCTGGCAGCCTTTTTTTTAAATCTCAAGGGTCTAAGAATTAATAGCTAAAGGGAGGACGGACAGAACTGGTTGAAAGTAGCTAAACTATTTTTAATGCCTACAAGCATACCCACCTTTGTTATCGTTTTATTCAAAGATTTAAGTTATTGTTGTATTATTATATATAATAATAGTTAATGCATAAATTTCTATAAAATGGACACAAAAAAATGTGTTTCTGGTTCAAGGCAACCCGGCCTGGTCTGTTTTGGCCCATACTAAAAATTTGGCTCATTTCAGTCCATATCCATTTTTACCCGTTCTCTGACCTGCCCATCTTGCCGCCTCTAATTGTTTATGTCATAATCATAAATTCTTTACAGCCACGAGCCATGAACACTCCAGAAAATGAATCTGCTTTCCGTAAGGCTGAGGATGTGGTGAGCAGCATGTTTGCAAAGGGTTTTGTCCTGGGTAAAGATGCTGTTAGTAAAGCCAAGTCCTTTGATGAGAAACACGGACTAACTTCCACAGCATCTGCCAAAGTTGCTTCTTTTGACAAGAAAATAGGATTCACTGAGAAGGTCAGCACAGGTACCTCCATAGTCAATGAAAAGGTCAAAGAAGTTGACCAGAAACTTCAAGTTTCCGAGAAAGCGAAATCAGCATTTGCAGCTGCAGAACAAACCGTAAGTAATGCTGGATCTGCCCTTATGAAAAACAGGTATGTTTTTACTAGCGCTTCATGGGTAACGGGTGCTTTCAATAAAGTAGTCAAAACCGCCTCGGAAGTTGGTCAACAAACAAAGGAGAAAGTGGGCAAGGCTGATGATGGAGACAAACAGAAGGTGGTGGATGATTTTGCTAAAGTTCATTTATCCGAGTCTCCAAAAGCCTCAGCTCCAGTTGAGCCACAGGAGCAGCAGCATCAGCAGCCACCTTCTAAGCCTGAACCGGTGCAAGGTTTAATCCTCTAAACCACCTTTTTATGTATATACACTCCAAATGTCGTGCAAGACTAGAAACCATTTTGGTATTTGGTAAGACTGCATTCTTTTCTTGTGAACTTGGGATTTTGACTCCCATGTTTATGAAGTTAAGTAATGAACGAATGATTATGGAACCTTTTTATATCTTTATTTTTCTATAAGTTTGTGTTATGTAGGACTCTTCGTGGTCTATCTATGTAGTGATGGTTAATATAAACAATTAAGTGCCTCTTATGAAGCATCGTTTGAATGTTAGTTGCCCAAACCATGTGTTTTGAAAACAACGAAGTGTGTGGTTTGATCAGACTATCACAAGCAAGTAACCATACCCGGTTTATTTCTTGATGCTATCTCACTTTGTTATACGAATCAAAAACTGACATATATACTTCTCTAATGGTTCTTCGATCTTCATATGACTTGACTTGTCTAGTCTTAATAATTTGATCAAAGTAAATCACAAATGTGAAAATCGTTTAGGCAATCAAATACTAGTATAATATAAGTAATTCTAGAGACGAGATGATTATCAACTAAAAGGTTGTAGGTTTAAGTTTCATTATGAACAATTATGTGAATAAGTATAAGTTGTGTGTAGTTGGGTAAAGGTTACTGGTCAGAATTTTATATCATAAAATAAAACAGGCAATCTAGCAGTATGTATGCTAGATCGACTTACAAAACGTCCAGCACATAGGTGCAATACAATACCAAAAGCAAAAGCTCAACCACACCCTAACAGCTCGTTAGCAAATGAAATCAACAAGCTAAAAATTACATAAAACAGGAAAATCCCATGCAGCAATCAATCTTTCCACACTACTTGTTCTCTTGTATCTGAAAGTGAAAAGTTTGAGTCGGCGAACTGTGGAGATGATGGATTCACAAAGAACATCAGCAGACCGAGTATCCTTTGCAAACAATCTAGCATTCCTTTCTTGCCATATATAATACACAGACGCAGCAAGTATGAGTTTACCAATCACATTCTGCATCCAGATCTTCCTTGCTTTTGGAAGCATATATATGGTGAATAATATCGTCCCATTTGGAAGGCTTCTGTTGGAGGCCCGCCTTTGTAGCAACCCTATTATTCCAAACCTGCATGGAGTACCAAAATTCAAAGAAAAGGTGGGAATGTGAATCCAGTTGTAACTTGCAAAACGGGCATAACAAGTCAACTGTCGAATTCACATCCCATTGCATTACAAGATCCTGTGTTTTGAGTTTATTAATTATTACGAAACACATGCCATAAGATGAAGGCATGCCTAGGGATACAACCACTGAACCACACCAATCAACTCTAACACTTCGTGGTGTTAACTCGTCCCAAACCAATGCAATAGAAAAGTCACTAATATTGCCATACCGATCCTTCCAATATGTGTGTATTTGTCTTTAAAGAAAAGAGTAAATTATATGTGATATTATTTTAGTATCTTTTTTTTTTAGTTTATATCGATAATATTTGATTAGCAAGCAACTAGTTTTCTTACATTATGTCACAAGACTGAAGACTAAATTGCATTTACAGGTTTTCCTGCTTTTGTTTTTTGTTCAACTATTTGTCGTGTGGGTTGATCTTATTTGTAGCATTAGTCATGACTTGGATAGGCTTTGTCACATTCGTTTGACTCGTTGTCCACAAGCTAAACAAGACTCTCTTACAACAACATGATATCTATGAATAACTCCACGAAAATGAAGCTGATAGATGCAACAAAACCATGTTAACATATGGTTTTCTAAAGAACATATAATGCACTGATCGTTTATATTTAAGGGTGCATTCTATACTTGTAATTTCACTGATCTACTATGTGAGACTTGGTTTGCACCTTGCAAGCAAAACCGAATAATCGACCCAACATTAAGCTAGTGTGAATATGAATCATATGTATTCTGTTTGGGTCTCGATTTTAGTTTTTTTTCTTTTCTTTTTAATTGTATATTAAAAACCTAGTTATGGATGATTGTTTTAGAAGTCAGCTTCTTTTTTTGTTTTGTCCAAATATGGATGCGAGACAGTTCTTTTTTTACCCCGTGACACTTCAAATAGTACTGTCAAAGTAACGACTAGGAGTTGCAGTAGTCTTTTTTGCACTACAAGTGTGGTCTTTTATGCAAATATAAATGGGGTTGTCTAATATGCTGCTAGCAGCAGGGGGGCTGCTGCTCTCCTCACAACCCTTAAATTCAGGGGGGGGCTTTTTATCATGTGTCAAAATGGTTTTTTTTTTTTTTGTGAGAGCAGCTGCTGCAGCATATATGATTTCCCCAATATAAATAGCCGATTTGTTTTTGTACAAAAGATGTGCAATATTGTTATAAACTTGTACATCCATGACGCTGACCGCTTGAAACGTCCCTGAGTACAATAGACTAATGCATAATATTTTCCCAATATCTTTAAAATGAGTTTTGTCACCCGGGGTTGCCCCGGGAGAGATAACGTGTATTTTGTGTGATAATATATAAAATTATAACATGCTCTGAGAAAAATTATACAACCGGATGACTTTACTTGACATTCACCTCTTTAACACTCCTTACATTAAGATTCCTACGCACAGTACATCTGCTCACAAACAACTTGTACTTTTGAGGATATTATTTAACACGCGGTATCAAAATAACCATAAAAATAACATCAGTTAGCAGATAAAGTATACACTTATGTACCATTAAATAATCTGATCATGAAAACTAACATATAATTATTTTTTATAATTTAGCATGAATCATAACATAACAACTACAGTAAAATAACAATATATAAAAGTATTGGTCATTATGTAACACACGGTATTAAAACAATAATCTGATAATCAAAACTTATATATAAATATCTGTTATTATTTAACACGAATCATATCATATCAACCATAGTATAATAACAAAGTAGTATTGAAATAAATAAATAAAGAAGATGAAATGAATATATCTTATGATAAGAAAAAGAAAACGTTCATTAATAAAATAATAAACAATGGTAACAAATACTATAAATGTAAAATGAATATATCTTATGATAAGAAAAAGAAAACGTATAATAATAAAATAATAAACAATGGTAACAAACAATATATGGGATGAAATAGATAAAAAAGAAAAAAAAATATGTATCATGTATTATTAATACGTGGATTTATTGGTAGATGGTGAACGATATTAAAAAAAAAATTAATGAAAAAGAAAAATCAAAAATCAAAAAAAAAAAAGAGAGAGAGAAGACAAAATGACACGCAAACGGGTATTCCAAAATTATATATATATATATACAATTTGAAGGAAAAAAAATAAATCGCTCTAAAGTATTATTATTATTTTCTTAATAACCTCATAACAACATGATTACGTTACCTGTTTACTTATAAAATGAGAGAGAATAATTAATTATTATATCTCATGAAGTTGGGTTTTTAGATTAATTATCATTTCTAAATAGTTAATTGTTCATTTGCAAATATTATATTCCACATCTTTTCCATAAAAAATAACTTGTATGATTAAAATTAAACTTTTTACGCTAGGTGTTATTTTTATGATTGATGCTTTTATTTATGTGTAGGCAATTAGGCATTGCTTTGTGGCTTTTAAATTATAATATCGTCTCTTTCTAGTAAGACTTGTTAGTGAAGATATAGTAGTTAGCCACGTAATGTAGGGTATATAGTAGTTTAGAAATTAGAACACTAAATTTTAACTAACTTAAAGAGAACATTTCAGTCACTTATTATTATTATTATTATTATTTTTTTCTTTTTTTCTATTTATATTTTATTTTTTGTTTTTTTTTTCTAAATAAAAACTCATTTCAAAAAAAATAAAAATTCAAAGAGCATAGCTCGTACGGATAATGACAGATTGACAGAGCCCGTTAGTCCAGGGCGAAGCCATGACGGCTAAGGGCAGAGCTCTTCAGGTAGATCATCCCATCACCGATCACCCCCTATGACATGTCACCCCTATGACCTATCACCCCCATCATCTATGCTTTATTAATGACCTTAAGGGCGGAACCCGTACCGTTTTATATAGATTTTTATTAAAAATAAATAAAGGAATATAAAAAAAAAAAAAACAAGTTAAAAAAAAAAAAGAAAAAAAAAAGAAAATATATAGCTCAGATTTGTTCATTTGTTCCCACGAAATGAGATGTTTCTTAAATAACCCACCACATTGTTAGTTAATCATTTGTTTTTATCACTGGTTAATGACTTTACAAGATATGTGTTTATCCTTTAATAATGATATACGAGATTTAAGTTTGGGGCTGAATATTACTCATTTATTCATAAGTAATAAAGGTGTTTTCTGAGATGTTAGAGCTGTGAGCTTACAAGTTCGATTAAGAGTTTGTACGTTTTAACAAATATGCATTGATACTATATATGGAGGAGGCTATGTTGATGTGGATTTTACTAATATAATGAACGTTTTACTTAGTAACAAATAAATACCGTAAAAAACCAACAAAATCATCAAAAACTTTTAGTTGACACCGCTTTACGGTGGTCGGTGGATATCCTAATTATTAATAGTATTCACTAATGCATATTCTTATTTTTATATGTCAATATGTTATTATATATCAAAATAATGTTTTAATATGAAATGGATTTTTTACTAGTGATTATTGCCATCGTGAATGACACGCTACTATGTTATTTGTAATTCTTTCGATAGACGCACCTAATTAATTAACGCATTTTCAAAGTATATCGGATGATTACCATTTACTAATTATCTTATCTATCTATCTAAGAAATATAAGAGAATTTGTGTACATCAATCATCAAACAACAAATAATCATCCTCTTTATATTGTTTTTTGAATCTTTTAAAATTCATTGCAAATTGAAATTAGCTGGGTTAGAAATTAGAATATAATATGACTCAATAATTTACACTTATGGATTGCGATATAGGGGTCCCAATTTTTTGTTTATTCCCACTTTTCCTTTAGTATTTCTTTTTTACAAAGGCAACGTTAAATGGACGCTAGCATCATAAGTGCACAAAAAATTTTTGCTTACAATTTACAAGGTCAACCCTCGAAAACCTAGAGTATTTAATATGACACTATCAAAAAGAGTATAATAGTTCAAATTGGACTTCGTTTTTTGATTTTATAGGTAAATAGTTGTAGTTTTGGAAAATGTGTCAGCAATGTAAATGAATCAAAGACAAATCATTCGTGAGCTATTTGAGTTTGATTTTTCAAAAACTTGAATTGAGCCGAGTCTAAAAGAGTTTGTGCGGCTCCAAGTTCAAATGTAACTTATATCTCTTTTAATATCGGGTTGAGCATACTAAATATTACTGATGAGCAACTAGTTCAAAAGCTTTATGATCAAGGTAATCTTATTCTTCAAGATAATATTATTTTTCAAGATACCAGTAACCAATCTACTATCAAATGACGGGTAGCATCAAGGGAAAAGGCACGAACTTCGCTCTATTTCATGTGTCTTTAACTATGGTATAGAGCATCTCCAATGCATGATCTTTATAATTGAAAAAAAAAACTATTAGCTAAATCTTTTTTCCATTCGAAAAACAAAAGTTATCATCCAATGGTTAATATTTGCCAAGTCATTGACACCAATTAGCTTCCCTCTTCTTCATTTTATTATAAAAGATCATTTCGAAGACTTTTTACACAATTTTGCATTTGAGTAAAAATTGATAAACCTATAAGTATACTTAAAAATCTATTGTCGATATATGACATGATCAATGGTTAAAATGCAGAAAGATCATGAGAAATTGCATAAAATTATTGTTTTTCTTTCTTTAAAAGTTAACCATTGACCATGTAATGTGTAAGTACTAGATTTTTAAACATATTTATAGGCTTATCAAATTAATCACAGTTATCATTTTTCATAGAAAAATAATCACCACATTATTTATCAACTTTTTTGTGTTGAATATATCAGATACAACTTCTAAGTATAAGAGCACACAGAGTGGGCATCGGAACCCGTCGGGAAACACCGCCGTCGATATGGCGGGCAGGGGTCGGGGTGAAGGTGGGAGGGTTGTGAAGTCAGTGAGCTTGAGAAGAGAGAGAAAGGTGGGGAGCGTGCCAAACAGAATTATTACCTTTAAGAGAGCCATTACGGACTAAAAACAAAAAAAGAATGTTATTTTTTACCCATTTTTTTTACCTATATATACACATCTACTTTCATTTCAAAAAACACAACAAATATTTTTAAAAATCACACCCATTTTCATATATACTCCAAACAAAAAAAACGAACTTATCAATGTTTGTGGATTTGTCATGCGTTTTTTGGTCATTCCAAGTCAAACAACGATATCAATGTTTTGAATCAGTCGCCTTGTATCTTAACGAGTGAAATGGAACATAGCCAAATAGTTTATTTACTGTAAATGGGCTATTTAACAAAAGTGGATACTATCTTACCGATGTAATCTATCCTAGGTTGTCAACGTTTGTTAAAGCATACTCGTATCCAACCGATCTGAAGTAAAAGAAATTCAAGAAACTACAAGAGGCAGCAAGAAAGGATGTCGAATGAGCTTTTGGTGTTCTTAAGAGAAAATGGGTTATTCTCGCTCGTCCTCTTCGGCCCTTCAGAGAAGATTGGAAAATTCGTCTACACGTGTTATGTGACGAAGATAGTAATAATTAAAACTTTAACAAAAATGTGTATATTGTGTAATTACTAGGGAGTAATATAGAGATGAACATAATTTTTCAAGTCTCTTTCTCGTCCTGATCTCGGTATCAGAAAGTGGTACCGGGACCGGGACCCACTTTTGTTGGTTATCGGGATCGGACATGATATCGAAAAGTGATACCGAATTTCAAATAGAACTGGGTTTGATACCATATTTTGATGATTTTGGGAAACAGTAATGACGACATCGAGACGGTACGAGTCTCATGTTAATAATATAAATATATATTGTTGGAATATAGTAGAGTAGTAAAACAACTGTGTTGTCCGAAGAATGACAATAGGTGGAGAAAAGAAGATAAGCCACCGTTGTAGGCCAATTATAGAAATTATTTTTTAAAAACAAATCATGGAAACAATAATCATGCAGTATTAAAACCAATGGTATCGGTTTGGATTCTTTTAACATCTTTATCCGAATACACCAACCAATTATTTTACTCCAACAAACGAAACTTTTTTAACTTAATTATTACGGAGTATTATCTTCCTTTATTGTTATTGATTTAGGATTTATTTATGCTTTTCAATTAAGCCTTGGATTACTTCAAGATGGATATGTTATTGCTTTTCAATTATAGTTATTGCTTTTGATTTCTCAATTAGTAAGTTACATATTTGATTTCTTATTGTTTATTTTGTTTCCTCAATTTATTTTGTTTAAACCTAAGATATTTTTATTTTGCTTATTTATATATAATTATATGTTTGTTCATCAGGGTTCGTTTGTGTTCGTTCGTTTATGTTCGTGAATATTCATTTATGAACACAAACAAATGAACATGAACAAACCAATTTTTTTAGTGAACAAACATACATACAACTTTATGTTTGTATATACACTTGTAACCGTTTATTAAATTAAATGAACGAACATAAACAAACCCGTTTGTATTTGTTCGGTCCGTTTACAGGAGTATCTCCCTCCACCCTAAACAACGTGGATAGGATATGTTCTGAATAGTACCAACTATTTCGGGAACTATTCAGTAGCAAAACCTGGGGTCCAGCTGTCACCATAAAAGATCATATAAAACGTAAGATTTACCAAATTACCCTCCCTGGCTAACTAGCTGTCAAAAAACACCAACAGCGAAATCCCCAATGAACTCCAACGGTCTTATATTTACAATTTCCAGCTGTACTCCATTTACTTACTTGCCTTCCCTTTTTCAAGAGAGAAAACAAAAAAGGCAAAGCACATCTTTATGATAACATGCGCTCTCCATAATGTGGTACTACAGGTTTGTGAGTTACATAATTACATGTTACATTAGATCAGATAAACAGAACTAAAACTATAATTAAGGTTGTCGAATGTTCAAACATCATATGATTTTCTTATTAGAAATTTCATTTTCAAACTTCATTAAATAAATATTTGAGACACATATCCAAGATAAAGTTTGGAAATGATCACATAACAACCCACTTAGATATAAGTCAAAAACTCGTCCTCTTCAATAACCTAAACAAGAAAAACGGTATCCATCTCCCGTTAACTATGCTGTTAAATATTTTCACATATTAGAGAAATTTTATTATAAGTCACATTTCTATTTTAGTTTTAGTTTGTTTCAAACTAAATTCTCACTTCTAAAAACAGCATATCAGCATTACTATTTTACACTTGATGCAGATGATTTCCAGGAATATGCTAAAAAAATAAAAATAATATTGTCATCATACTACTACACAATACAATAATTAAACATCTAAAATTTCATGTGTTTTCCAACAAAACACATATTTTGGAACGGAGGGTATTTTTTATGATTACATGCGCATATTAGCTTCACACCTTGAATTCAGTACGGTCACTTTTTCTTTGGTTTTTTTTCTTCTTTTCAATAAATAAATAAATAATCATCGATTGAGAAGTGTCACACACACGCACGGTTACAGAAAATGCCAATTTCACATGCATATACAAAATGTGTATGTAATGTATATACGTATAATTACACCATTTATAACATCAATACATACATACATACACACGCGTGGTATACAAACAAAATATTTTCTCAACATTTACGCACGTGTGAAGTTCACCGGACGACGGTAAAAGCACTTGGTTTGACTTTTATTATTATTGACCAAATTTCCGGTGAAAACGATGTCGTTCTTGTTGTTGCAAATTCCTCATACTTCTAATTGCTACAACATCATTCTTTTCTATCTCTAGGAATCCTCTTCCATTATTATCATCCAAATCAATTGAATCTACAACATTTATTTACAAAAACAAATATACATATAAATATTACTAATTGAAAGTCAAGCTGCATTATCATCATTATCAATTAAATCTAAAAATTATCACATAATAGCAACAGCTAATCGAAATTAAACTCTAAAATTAAATAAACTAGCTAAAATCACTATATATATTATATAAATAAAATCATACCTATAACAGACTTCTTCGATGAAAAAGCTGTGAATCCAGCTGTGACGTTAGCTAAATCTGAAATATATAACGAAAAAAATTATTAGAATTAATTTTGCAACTAAAAGTATAATAAAATAGAATTAAAATGATGAAATTAATTAAGTTGAGTACCTGTTCTAGAAGGATCGTGAGAAGATAGATACAGAATTAAAAAGCATAAGAATGTGAGTAACGGAATTAAGTGAATAAGTTTGTTTGTAGAAGAAGAAGATGAAGGTTTTTGTTGTGATTTTCGTTCTTCGGTTATGCCGGCAGAAGAAGAAGATGAAGACAGTGATATGTCGTCCGAGATAGCTACGGCGCCGGTGAAGATAGCGTTGTGGGTGTGGAGTTTGGACGCCGGTGATCCGAGTGATTGACGGTGCATTATGCTTAATGTTTACTTGTTTTAGTGGTATATTTTTGGTGAGAGAAAAAGTGTGTGTGTGAGAGAGAGAGAGAGAGGGATAGAGAGAATGATAAAAGGAAGTGTAAATTACACTGTGTAATTTAAAGCAGTATGATATATTTTTATTTTATTTCATTTATATTTATATGTTTTTGATGTTTAGCTTAATGGGAGGTAGGGGTCACCAATTTAGTTAACTTTTTCAATTTGAGATATTACTTTTATTTAATAAAAACTCTCTAATTTAAAACTTTTAATTATCCCCAAGTTTTATCAATTTGATGGCATTGATCACCACATCAAATATCCAGCCGTTATGATGGCTCACTCCGAACCCTCTCTTTTTTTCTCTTTCTTCTTGACTTTTTTCCCCGATTGCTTCTTTTATTTGGCTTCACCGATTAGCCGACGACGGTGTTACCGATCACCATGATCAGCGCCGAAGCCTTAACTGAAACACTCCCTTCCCCTACGGCCATCTTCTATATGTATCAAAAACATCAAAATAATGTAAAATTAGATGTATATCATTTCTAACCAAGATATTAAAAAACTGTAAAATTTTAGTAAATATTATTCATTCAATCATGTTGTACCGATGCTATAAATTTGTATAATTACATAATTTACTAAATGGTTAATATAAAATTAAAAATTAGTTCATAAAACATACAGGATTAAGAAAAGCTCATTAAAATCTTTAAAAATGGTATAAAAATTGACTATTGTTTAAGAATTTATTTTACATCAATCATTTATAATCTTTGTTTAATATTAAAGTTAACTAATATATAAATAACTGTTAAAATAGATAAGTTGATCTAAATTAACAAAACTATTTGATTGAAACATACTTATGGGTAATTCATAGTTTTAGTGTAGAAAAAAAAAATTTAGAAATTAATTCATAAAAATACATGATTAGCAAAAGCTAATTGAAATCTTTAAAAGTTGTATAAAAGTGGCTATTGTTTAAAAACTTCTTTTTTATCAGTCATTTATAATCTGTGTTAAATATCAAAATGAACTAATATATAATTTTAACTGTTGAAATAGATAAGTTGATCTAAATTAACAAAACTATTTGATTGAAACATACTTATGTATAATTCAAAGTTTTAGTGTATAAAAGATTAAAATAATTATTTGATGTAAATTTTTAGTACCTTACATCAAAAATGAATTATTTTGTGATGCTTAAAAATATTCTTTTTATATTAAAATGGTAAAAAAAAGTTTGATATTTTCATTGAAGATGCCCTAACTACTGTAGGGTCCATTTGTGGTCATCTTTTGGAAGTTTGTTACGCCCCGTGAAGTTTTAAAATATTGACATAATATATCCTTGAGAATCAAAATCAAATCTGTTGGCCAAATTCAATCTTGTTTGTGGAATTGTGGGTATTCAGCTGGGATCGTAAGGAAATTAAAGGATTAACAAATTATTCTTGAAATAGAAAAATCGGTTTTGGTTATTTAAATAAATGGAACTAGACGCATGCCCGTGCGATATGGCGGCAATGATGGTGGCGGCGGCGGTGGTTGCGGCGGTGGCGACGGTGGCTGCGGCGGTGGCGACGGTGGTGGTGTGGTTATTAATGTAAAAGGGGTAGTGTAGTTATTTTAAGGGTTGACGGA
>JAOXNX010000001.1:30019610-30046720 GCA_028566075.1 Solidago caesia
AAATGGAGTCCTTTTAATAGATGAAAACAAAATAGATTACCTAAATTAGGAATTTTAGGTAAATAGGTTACCTTTTTTATGTAATTTTCCCTTTATAGAACTTGTACATATTATTGGATAGAGTGGAAACCAACCCACTTAATAAGGGAGAGGTACGGGGTTTGAAGCTGGCCAAGAACCCCCGCAACACTTTTTTTTTGTTTTTTAATCTCAAAGTTCCATTTTGTCCCCTTTAAAATTTACATATATAACCTTGGACTTTTATATTTGGTTGAATTGTTATATAAACTTTTGGTTTTATATAATTAATTTGATTTAACTGTTTTTATTTAAACAAATTTTTCGTAAAGTTTTTCTTACTATAAGTTGTGAAAATCATATTATTAAACCGAAAACCTACATCCCACTAAAAACTAACAAAGAAAATACTACATTATACTTTGTTTTAAAGGAAATGATCCATGCAGTTAACTGCACAGATCTTGAATGCAACACAATCACAAACATTTTAAATAAGGATATATTATATACATTTAACAGAATTTATTATTGATAATGAAAAAAATAACCGCAACAACACTAATTTTATCCATAGTTTTAATCGGAAAAAATGGTTAGATTTAACTTTAAAGTTTAAACCGAATATAATTTTGCTTTGACTTTTATGACCCATTCCCATTTGTGTCTTGGGGAAAACGAAAAACAGATGTATTGATGGATACGAAAGAAAAAAATATGAGTCTATTTTCTCAATCTCTAACACATATGTATCAATTAAGAATCCAAGATCTTCTTCTTTGTCTTGAATAACAAATAATAATTAATTACTCCTATCTCAAACTGCACAGATCATTATCCCTAATACAACAACAATGGTGTTGTGGGAAATCGCATTGGGTACAGCTTATTTCCTTGGATTAAAAAGAACATACAAGCTTTCTCTTCAAATTCAACGTCGTCTTATTAGCCCTAAATACCCCAAACTCCGTCAATTCCTTCAACGGTAATTTTTTTACTTATTACTAATTCGCATCCTTTTTATTATTTTAATTGTTTACACACATATATATATATATATTGCTAGTTTGCTACAACAATATGGTTGTTGGAGAATTTAATTGTGTGCAAATCAAATTATATATGTCTAATTCTATATATATATGTTGATGTTACAAATATAGTTGATACTTCATGTTTCAGTCTCTGTACTCACTAACTTCCAACACTATTTATTAGGATTATCTACAACATTCATTATTACTTGTCGGAAAAACATCAATAGGGTCGAGGGAGAGCAGGGGGCCGGTTACTTGATTGGGACTCGGGAGGGATCCATGATAAAAAGTTATGTTGATTTAACTTTTAGAATGAAAAATTACATAAGGCCCCTACTAGCTCCGTCTCTGGCAGGTGATGATATGTACACAACAATTTTGTTGCTTTAGACAACAACCGTATGCTTCATAGTTTTACATTTTGCTGTAGACAACAACCGTATGCTTCATTGTTGTGTATGACCAAAAGTTGTTGCGGTGCATTGTGTAATATGCTATTTGTATGCCACCTACTTGGAATTGTTGTGTATGGCCAAAAGTTGTTGTGTACATACATACCACCTCCAACATTTAAACGTGAAACACTTTTTGTTTTTTGTTTTTCTAAAACGGTCAAACTAACTAGTAAATTGAAAACTGTGACAACAATCTAGTTCTTAACCCTGTTACAAAACACACTGGATACAGTTGAGTCCTATTGGTACATTTAAACCCAGTGACTGAAAAATTATAGTAATTTTTATATTTATGTTTTTGACTGCTTGTTGTATAACAGGAGAACGCGAACTGTATTTGACGTAACATTTAAGGTTCATCGTGAGATACAAAAAAGAGACCTTGAACTTGGTCGAAATTTGGGAAACTGGATTCTTAGGTGGCTTGACAAGGCAAAACCAGCAGCTCAGATTCGAGCAAGGGGTCCTATACAATATGCTAGCAGTAGTAACACAATCAGTATACCAAGGAAGCGGTTGACTGAGGCCTGGCGCCAGAAAACTACTAATGCTGGTTTCCGGTACCTGGAATCTAGAAGGCGTATAGTTAAATCGTCAAGGAACCTTTGGCTTACTACATATCCAACTGTTGCAAAGCTTTTGAGACGTCGAGAGCCTTTGATGAATAATAATATACAATTCAGGCAATTGGTGTCTAGCAACAACAAAAGTAAACTGGGATTTGGGTTTAATGGAGTGATTCGCAATGATATTATGCAATGGTTGAGTCATGGGTAGTGTTTGTTGCTGCAGGTTTCAGTTCGTTCGTTGTTGTAAACTTTTTCAGGAGTAAACCAAAGTAGATACTAACATTAATGTTCTGAATCAGAAGTATTTATGTGATTTCAGGTTTTTTAGACAAATGATCAGTTTTGAATCTTGTAAGCACATTGTTTTCCCAACTATTAACTAACACTTAATATCTGACGACGTTTAGAGATGGTTTATTACCAGTTTCAAGTGTTTTCGATATTTATTGAGATGCTATTTTTGAACTATAACAATGCTGAAGTTATGTTCAAGTGAGTGTATTTTGCACTTGCTTTATTACTCCCTGACCGGAATGAAATTGATGTATTCGGACAAGATTAACTGCTCTAAAATGATAATAAAGTTGATGCATTTCAAGAATGTTATCTGCTCTAAAATGATATCACAAGTTCACAGCCACTTCAGCACGGAAAATCTCCGAGCACCACATAAAATTCAGTTAAACCACAAAGATGCACAAAAAATCGAGTAGATGAACATTCATTAGAGACCCCATTAGACCAAAATTACCAGCTAAACTTTCTTCATGGAAACCTGATCACCAAACAATCTCCCTATGCAAACAAAAAAAAGTGAGTCTATTGCTAGACAATACTCCAAGGTGAAACCTGGACAAAATACAAAAATACCAGGGAAAAAAGTGAGTACCAGCAACATACACACACACAAAAAAAACAAACCACAACACTACAAACACCTCGACATAACTCTCTTTCCGGAACCAACAATGGGTTTGTGATCCATTGTTTCCAATCCAAACTGAACAGTGACCACTCATCCGAGATCTACAACAATTGCTGTACACAGGTAGACATCAGCGTGTTTTAGATTGTTTAACCTCTTCTTTCTTTCTTTTTTAGGGAGGGCGGACCAGCTGATTTCGCCATTTCCAAATAGCCCAAAGCATAGTGTAGCAAACACCCCATTAAAAACTCTATCAACCTTCTTACAAATGAAGAAGATCCAGTGACGGGTTTCAAAGTGGGTCCAACCTTAACACTTGATACAAATTGCTCCATGCTTTCATCTACTTTTTCTTAAAGAGGAACTTAATGAAATACCTTGTCAAATGAAACTGTCCTGCGATGGTAAATGATATAATGCCACCCGTCATATACAAGTATTTTCTTTTGCAGGGATCCAGTTGTTCCATGTATTACTACTAGATACTACGAAAACCTTGCATTAGATCAGATAGTAAGAATTTTCACCTTAAAATTTTCAGAACTTTTTAGGTTCCACCTATATCAGACATCATAGCTTTCATTCAACACCAAGGAACCAATTTGATGATTCATCCATCTTCTCATCCGTCCGACCCCTAAGCAGGTTTTTGCAGGCCCAGTCCAACAAGCATACACGCTTAATGTACAAAATCCAAAGCATTGAGACCTAAATGAGTATAAATCATATCAATTAGCCAAGCGACCCACATATCCATGGCATGAAATCAAGGGCGGTTGTACATGCAAGTCAAGTGTGTCCATGGATTCATGTTACATTCCAAATTCATTTTGAAAGCATGTAGTGTTTTTCATATGGACACATGTTATGATCATACATGGACGTATGTTGTAGTGTATGGACCCTGAATATCAATTTCTTACTGGATGTAGATTGTACTAAATCACAAAGCACTAAATGATAATAAATTCGAAACCATCAAATAACCAAATCTACCTAAAGAAATCATTAACTTCTCCTCAAAATTCTTCTTTAGTGATCTTTCAGATTCTCAATTTTAATTCAGATGGAAGAAACAAGTTCGCATAGGCTATTAAGCTTAGAAGATGATGTTTATAAATATCAAACTTATAAAACTATTTGATGAATAGAGAAACACGTTTTTGTAGACAAATCAACTTAAAATGAGTGCTTTGATAGTTTGGTTCTTAGTCAAAATTGTTGTTTAATTATAGTTTGTTTGGTTATCCCGTTTATCTAATCTTAATATTCGAGTGTTTCATGGACGATTGGAAGAAGTTTGATGGTGTTTTCAAATATTTCCGATATTTTGTAAAGGAGTTGATCCGACCTGTTATGCAACCCGTATTACTCATACTTTTTGTCAGTTTCCGGTTCTAGATCTGCCACTGCATGAAATCAACCAGTAAATCCAATAATGAACGAAGTCATGACACGAAATCAGCTAGATTCATCATCCCCAAATGAAGCATATGAGCAACATAAAACTGAATGAATCAGATAATTAAGGCCAGAGAGTTGTGCGTTCTTAGACTCGCCCCAAATTCAACATTTCTATCTACCTGCTTAGTAGAGGAAGCTAGAACTATGTGGATAAATGGATCTATAAATTTCACAATATATTTACTAGACTGATTAGGAGTCATAACGTTACTTCATTACGAAACATGATAATTAATAACATGATTGCTATATCATTGTTGAAACTAAATCTGACTTAGCAGGTTGAATTGACTGTCAAACACCATCTTTCATTCTGCTTACACTTCTCTAAAAATGTAAACAGGAATCCAAAAATAAAAACAACACCAAACTGCACACAAATGGAAAGATCATTTCAAAATCTTAAAGGAAACAAAAGCTAAACTAGAGGTTCATGTACTTCTGAGTTCTGACATGATAAATCTGCCGAAAAATATCTAAACTTTTAAGAATAATTACATCTTGAAGCTAAAAATATCCATATGTTCGTTCAATCTTTTGACTGCACATAAATATTAGGAGTGCCTGATTTGACCTGAACACATTTTGACTGACCCACCCGTTTTGCCATCTCTATCTCTAATTCTATTTATACGCCATGTCTTCATATCTCTTTGCATTAAGTGAGTATTACTCTAGAACTCACAATTTTTAGATAGTATATAATTCAAGAAGTTGAACAGGTTGGTCAAAGTCAAACTATCATAGCCAGAATACACAAGGTTATGATTTATGAATATCAGCAGTGTTACAAATTTCGCAATAAAATATTACCTGGAAAAAAAAAGTACCCGCATTCTTGGGGGAGTTTGGGTCCCAACGTCAACTTAAAACCGTATTGAAAGTTATTAATAGCCAAAATCTTGAGTCTTTCAGCCTACCTATGTAGAACTTGTCACACACTCTCCCGCTTACTCCGTCATTGTAAGGCCTACGCACCCATATTGAATACCACGTGGAGATAGATACATCAGTGTAACTATATTACACGCTCTGATACCCATGTGAAGGGACGCAGCGGGTGGTTTTGTGACAGCGTTGTTGGGCGGTGAGATTAAGTTTAACCGTAGTCCTTTGAATTTTGGATCCTTGTTTTGTTTTCTAGTTCAACAAAATCACAGTTTATTACATTCGAATTCGAAAATAGGCAAAAACCATGTATATAAACGTACATTTTTATTTTTTTTTGAAAAGTTATATAAACGTACTTCATGTTTGTTACAAACATATGAATCGGATAACTATCGAAATAATGAAAGGATAAATGTAACTGATATAAAACAAAATTCACAATATATAATTTTAATTTTTGTAACATTTTTTTTATTTAATTTTTGGTTACCCAATCTTCAAGATAAATATATATAAAAAAAAATAGTACGAGTAAATATTTTCGGGACCCACCGCTCAAATTAACCTCTGACCATCGAGTAATAAATAAATTAAAACATAATACCTTCGTGTGTCTTGTTCAACAATCAATTAAAAGTAAATAAAAAAAAAGGGGTTTTATTTCGTTTCTGCGCGAAGATTTCAACCTCAGCCATGGTAATGCAAATCGGGTTTACGAGGCTTGTATTTCTAGTTGGAGCAGGTTTTAATATTTTTATTCATTTATGTTTATGTTTATTTATATCAATATCGATATCAAGGCTATCATATCTTATATTTTCATGCATGTCCGAGTATGGATAGAGGTTTTTAGAGTTGAATATACACGATATTAGAACGTGACTAGTTTGAAGAGTCAATGAAATATGTACATCAAGATAATGCATGTATAACAATGAGGTTTTGAGAGTTGAATATCCACAATATCAAAACATGACAAGTTTAATATATTTCTGTGCACTTTCCTCTGTATTTAAGCAAAAATATAGTTTACAATCCAATATTTGTTTCGGGTTAGATATATTGTAAGTACGCCGTGATTAATTGCACACAACTAGTTAATAAATAAACTTTTTCTTAGTGTTTTCGGTTTTTTCCTTAAGTTTTAGGCCTCAATATAAGTAGTTACATATTTACAGATCCTTGTTAGTAGTAGTAATATGTATAATTATTTTCATAGAGACGTGTTGGTGTAAGAGAGTACTCAATTGATGCAAATATGGATGTGTTGTGTTGTGGTTAATTAGCGGTGTACATTGCTTCGAAGACACTAATCAAGTCTTTACAGTACGATCATTATTTGTGAACGAGCTTGTGTTTTTTAAAAAGATCTGTAAACAACCGAAGGTAAATGGGTAAATGGATGAAGTTTTACCTATTCAGGTTACCCAGGTAAGGCAAGTCTTTTTTTGCTCAGTTGTATGCAGCCTAACTGGGGTATCTCGTGACCGTTTGCGAACATTTCCCTGGCCACCTCCAAGATTGTACCTCGTGAGGTTCGAACATGAGACTTTTTGTAAAGAGGTCCTGGATGTTAACTACTAGGCCACCTTGGAGGTGATTATGTAGATATTTCGTAAAGTAGGTCTAGGATGTAAACTGAAGGTGAGTGCGAGAAATGCGAATGTAGTGCTATGAATTTTTGCGGGATAAAATTTACCAAAAGTATTGGTCATACCTAAATATAAAATAGTTTGGTGTAATGTTACTTGTTCGGTCAAATTGTTAATACATAGAATTGTTTAAATTTTTGCCTTTATTTTCAAGGCTTATTAGTAAGGATTAAATTTTTTGCACTTACACGGCCATTGTGTAAGATAGGTATTGAATTGACGCAAATGTTGATGTGTTTTGTTTTCAGGTTACACAACTACAGTGATGGTCAACAATGGCAAGCTTTCTGATGTGTTGCGCGAACTTCATGTAAATATGCTACTAATTTTACGTTTCTCTTTTCTTAAATAGTTTATCGTCATTTGATGTAGCGAAATTTTAACTATTTTGTAAATTTTAGATACATGTGATGTCAATTGGTTCAGTTATACTTGGAATTTGAAATTTTATGTCAGGGTTTATTTGAAAAAATGCAGGGACATGGAGCTGATAGTGATTATGCGGATGCCATTTCTGGCCAGGTACTTCTTTGTTTGTAAGTCGTTTATGTACAAGTTCCTTGTTATTGACTTAGATCTTAAAAAGAACAGGTTTCTCGGTTAGCAATGGAAGTTCGCCAGCTGGCTTCAGGCAACCAGATCACTGTTGTGAATGGAGGTTCCAGTGGTATATTGTCTATACTTCTATATGCTTTTAATAAATTGTTATGTAGACATTGTCCATGCCTAATATAAACTGTGGTGGCTTGTTTTCGAGGAAATTATAAAGTGGTATTTGGTAGAATATCATAATCTCATGATTTTTGTCATCTTTTTTCTTGATCGAGATTTTTGTCATCTTTAATGTCAATTTTACAATGATGCAGCTAGTGTATCATCTTTAGTGGTAACAGCTGCTGCAGCGGGTGCTGTGGGTTACGGATACATGTGGTGGAAGGTATATTGGTTTTTGACTTGCCGTTGACTTCAGGATATTTGATGAACTATGAAGTGTGAACTCTTGAAGATTGACTCTCTATTTCAAACTAGGGACTTTCATTTTCAGACCTCATGTATGTGACAAAGGACAATATGGAAAATGCGGTTACAAGCTTGAAAAGTAATCTGGAACATGTTTCAGAAGCTATCGCAGTAAGTTTTAATGTCGAGACTGAGGGCAATTGAATTATATATCAGATTAATTAGTTGATGTTAATGGTTTTTACTTTTTTTCGGTGTTATACTGAATCAGGGAGCAAAGAGGCATTTAATTCAGAGAATTGAGAAATTGAATGATAAAGTGAATGAGCAAGGGAAGATAGCCAATAGAATTCATGATGATGTAAAGTTGTTAGACAAAAACACTACATATATGTGATTAAATGCATGATCCAACGATGTAACACTGGATTGTTAAACTTGTGAAACAGGTGGTGGATACTCTTAATAATGTTGTTCAAATTGACGATGATGTGGATTTACTGACCGGAAGAGTTTCTGGTTTGGTGGGTATTCTTTAGTTCTTTACATATGTTTTTGAGATTTTATATTCTGTAATTTACAAATTCTCAATAAACTGGACTGCAGACTGACAGGATCATAAGACTGGAAGAAAAACAAGTTAGTGAACTGTCTCGTTATTTAATAAGAAAACAACATTCACGACCATCTTTATTTACTAATTATATTTGATGATACACTTGATCAATTTTTTCAAACAGGATTTGGCTAATCAAGGAGTTTGGTACCTGTGCGACCAGTTAGATCGAAATACAATCCCTGCCAATGCACATGTTGTACATCTAGCACCCTTTTAGCCTTCACCTATGTTTCTTGATATAATTTTTGCATATATTTTGATTAACTTTGACATTAGTCCGGTGATATAATTGAATATAGGAACAATTGAATCTTCCAGGCAAGTCCTCTGGTTATCATCTCTCATCTGGAGGAATGCTCACTCTTGAGGTTAGGCTCAGACTTTTGAACTTCGTTTTTTATGTAAAGATAAGCATCTTATGCTCGTAAGTACCGGATGCTTATGGGCTTTTCGTTGCAAAATGCTCATAAGTACACGTATACATAATTATTAGTTTCTAGAAGATCTGCATATGATTTGATGTTATCTTCCGCAGGGGATGAGAGAAATCGCTGGCAAGTTACATCCAATGGATTTTAACACAACAAATGGCGCACCAGAAAACCGTACATGTAAACCAGAACGTACATCAAGATTGCTAACCAGGTAATAGCTAATAACCACATTCTTACAAACCTCCACCATATTTTGTATCTTATTTTTTATGCTCCATAAAATCAATTTCATCATTGTTGTTGGCGTGAAACAGGACAAATACATTGAATTTCATCATTTAAAAGTTGTGAACAATAAGAGACAGTAGGGGTACCAAATTTGAATCTATTGATGGTACATTATGCGTACGTTGAAAGCAAATCATTTTTAGTCTATGATTGAGTTTGTACATGTTTACATTAGTAGTTTTATTTTTGATGCACCTTATCTATCTGAAAACCTGTAGTTGTTTGACTTTTATCATATCTCATTGAACCAAAATATTTTTTTCTTGGAAGTTTTATTCATAATGTGTACATTTAGCACGAACGAAAAACCATTATTCTGAACAAAAGTAACTTATGTTTCAATAATGTTAAAAAAGGATACACACGCATCTGTTTTGAGTGACAGTTAGTGCCTAGAAGAAGGGGTGTTAATATTCAAAGACCCATTCCATAGCGACTGATTTGGATTCATAAATAATGATAATTCATCTTTATCATCATCTTCCTCGTCCAATTCCATTCCGACTTTGGAAGGATCCAATCCATTGAAAAACATCCCCCGAAATTCATTCCCTTCTGTTTTCATTGTCTCCTTGGTGTCATGTTCTTCTTCATTTCCAGCATGCAAATTCTTTTCCACGAGTTCCTTAAACATAGATGATCTAAGGAGAAGGCTTAAAGCAGAAGGAGAAGGTGATGATTCATTATTGGTATCAGGCAGCATCTTTGTATCAACGAGTTCTTGGTTCTCAGAAGGAATCCCCAATGGTAATGAACCGGACCCAAAATGAAACTGAGGCTCCTCTATGAGTGGATTAAGTTGGTGGCTGATAGTTGTTGGTGGCGTAGGTTGATCTTGGGATTGAGAGGGGCCGCTGCTGCCAACCGAATTGGGACCTGTTCTCAGCCATCTTATGTATGTGCTTAAGTCAAAATTTGTTACTGCATTTATTCCTCTGTATTCTATTGCCGCAATATCATAAGCATGGGCAGCTTCCTCTTGAGTACCTGGAAATGGTCAAGTTATATATATCAAGCCTTTAGTCCTATTCGGTTCGGTTATTCAGTGGTTTCTTTTGTGGATATTAATTGTTAAATTTGGGAACTCACTATAAGTGCCTAGGTAGAGATACTTGTTGCCAAAAACCCTTCCTATCCTTGCTTCCCATCTACCATTATGATGATGCCTGTGGTTTAAGAAAGTATATATTATATCATCTTAATTTGTTAAAATCGAAAAACAAGTTGAAGAAAATAAATTAAGAAAATATTTGGAAAAACCTTGCAACTCCTCTGTATTTTGATACACCTCTTGAAAAACCACTGCTTCTCCTGCGAAAATATGTCATTTTCGATCATTTTAATATGCACATACATATATATACATTACATATATGTGTGTTTTTATGATTAGAAATTTTACTTTATTATATATGTGAGTACCTTCTTAAGGTGGCCAAATACTCCTCCTTAGTAGTATTTTCCATTATCTCCAATTCTTTTTCATAGTCCGTTACCTGAAGCACATATATAGGATTTAAACTACACTTGGTGATCCAGCATGCATTTGACTTATCAATGTCGAATTGTTCTGTACTCGTATTTAAGCTGAGTGTGAAATAAAAATGTATATAATACCGGGAAATTTGTGAAAGTCGACGTTCCCCAATACTTGATTGCAGCCAAATCGTATGCTCTTGCTGCAGATTCTTCTTCGTCATATGCCCCTAATAGAAAATTCAACTCGATATGGTCATGGCTCACTCTTTTGAAGTACATTTTGTCAAACTAGGTATTTAAGTTTGGAGTCTTACCAAGATAAACTGCCTCATCCAATAGTTGCATCCAACACAATATATACAGGATATGAAATAACAAAATTCGAGTTAATTAGCGTTTATATGGTATAGAAGCTCGTAGTATAACTTTAGTAAATATGTTAGACCAACTATTGTTATTTCAAGTCCTTTGATTTTATAAAATGACCATCTTTCTTGCCTTGTTTTCCCTTTTTCTTTTGTGTTGCATTCCATGACCCTTTGTCCCACAAGTGAGCCTCGTATCTTCCTGTCCATCGATGTCTGTAAATCCAAAAATACCCGTAATCTAGTCACTAAGAAGAACAGGTTTCATAAACTCTAATGTGATATAATAAATCTAAAAATATTAATGTTGATCATAACAATGTCCGTAGACAAAATGTTAATTCTATGGCATTTGTCATTTCATGTACAATTTGTATATTTTTCGTACCTGCTGACTCCCCGGAACTTTGAGCTTCTTTTCACAGTTGTTGGGGTAGTCGGGGTGGTGGGAGTGGAGGGCGTTACAACACTACCAGACTGATCCATAATTGGCGTTGTTGATGTCTGAAGCAGCTGGTTTTCATCACCAATGGTTTTCGGATCATTCAATGATAGCATAGATGGACACCTGCGTCGTCTTTTCACGGTTGAACTCGACGCATCACTTGTGTTGAATGAATTACGTCTTCTTAGACTTGTTTCAGACTTCGGAGCGATCAAATCCATACAAGAACCTCAATCCACCTTAACTCCAAAGTTATGATATATAAGGGAGAAGAAAGAACAGCAAAATCATAGTTATAAATACAGGATCAAGTTTTTTAGCCCTTAGTTCCATTTGGAGTTAAGGACGGACTGCATGTAACAAAAAGACATAAAGGAACGTTAATTTCAAGTCCATGGGCAGCATAAATACAAATACAATTGAGCATCATATTTTATTATATCTTCCCCACAAAACCTATGGTTTTAGATCATAAAAAACGCAACGTATTAAATTTACATTCAACATGATAGGTTATGTTAAACTTTTGTGAAAGAAAAAAAATAATAAAGTAAAAAAAATAAACCCACAATGAAGACCCCACGTACATTAAACATGATAAGTTATGTTAAACTTTTGTGAAAATAAATAAATAAATAAAATAAACCCACAATAAAGACCTCACGTATTTTGTTCTCAGACAAATTTAACATAATCTATCATGTTCATATTGAACTTGATTCTAATACATAAAAAACATTATACAATAAGGCCAAGTCCTTTTTGCACGACAATTGACATGTTTCTAACTTCGGGCACTAATTAACAATTGTTTTTTTATTTTTTATTTTGAAAGGTAGACACTAATTAACTTAATTAAACTTCTCCTTTACATGCTGGTCTAGAGACCAGTCAATAAAGAGACATAGACAAAATTGTTATAAAAAGGAAATAAACATAGAACCATCAGCATTTGTGTATTTGTTTCGATCCCGACAGGAGTTGCATATCAGATAAACGGTTATTTTGATACATTATCGAGGAGCAGCGCGCAAAAGAATCACACCAAGACGGTTGTGCGGAAGTTGACAATAATCGAAATGTTTAAAAAAAAAAAAAAAAAAAAACAAAATCTTCAACGATGACTAAGAAAGCTTGTTATGAATTTTATGAAAATGGTACAAAAAACTAAACATAGATTTTATGGGATACAACGTCAAAAATGATGGTTTCTAGCTGCCCTTGGTATGGCAGTTATGTGGTTGTATATGATCATTTGATGGACATAACTAGGTGAGGAATCACAATATGTTCATTCCATACAGTGTTGCTTACGTACTATATAACAGGTGTAAGCAAGCTTATATAGTATATGTCTATGAGTTGATAGAATTAATAATAAATAAAAAAAATATCTTTTTTTATATAGCACTCATTAACGAACAAAGGCTTTTTAACACACCAATGGAGCTTAGTTTTCTCCTTGCCTTATATAGCACTAGTAACTAAACAAACTTATTAATGAGCTATTGTTCTAGTTATTCAAAAGGGTGGTGGGAGTCTTTAGAGGTCACGGTTCAAGTATGTGAATTGGCGTTTAATTACTAAAAGTAAATTGGGGAAAATTAACTACTAACAACTAACATTTGTTGTTAAAACCAATTCATCAATAGATGGAGTGATACCCGTTACCAATGCAGCTTAAGCCACATGTGAAGTTGAGAAACGCGGGTTCGATCCTTATGGATGCCCATATCATATGGGTATTAAGTAAAGGTATCACCGATATCAAAAATCTTACGGGGAGGTCATGATGAGGATCTAATACGATTTCGGGGATAGGGTACCCTCCCTTATTTTTTTTCTTTTTTAAACATTTGTCGTTAGAAAAACAACTAAAGAAACTTAATTTTAGCAAATCAATGAAGAGGTTATGGATTCATGTGTCGATCTTAGTGTTAAATATACTTTTAGATACATCTATTTAATAGCAAATCAATCAAGAGGCCACAATGAAGAGGTTATGGATTCATGTGTCGATCTTAGTGTTAAATATACTTTTAGATACATCTATTAATTTTATTTTCATTATTATAAATACTACAGGATTGACTGGTTTGAATACTAGAAGACTCGACGGTTAACATGATGTGTGCAATTATATGAAAGATTACAATTATGTCAATCAAAATTTTCATTAATTATGCATATCTTAAAATAGATTATCTTTTATAAGATAGATTATTTGAATACTAGAAGATTATTTTTTCCATAAAGATTACTGTCTTTAAAAAAAAAAAAAACAACTATTACCTTTAATTAAAGGGTCTTGCCAAATACAGCCCTAAGGGCTGTAGTTAAGGTGCATAAAATAATTGTACACTTACCATAAAATTCAGGGGTGGGCTTTTGATATGAAAGATACAATTATTTTATGCACGTTAACTACAGCCCTTATGGCTGTATTTAACATTTTACTTAATTAAATTATAAGATTTATTAACTAATAAAGATTACTTAAGTTTCTAGTAAATTGGGGCATAGCCCGTAGGGACATTAAGCTGAAAATAGGCTATGGCCCATCTAAGATTTTCATGAAACATATACACAATTACAATTTAACATCTAGTATTGTGATCATCTCATTGTTATATAGCCCCAAAACAATCTAAGATAGAGCTTAATATAATTAGCTAAAGCTCGAAAATTTGTAGTGGACAAGAGATAACAGATACGTTGATCATGGGGGCTCGAATTTGGTGAATTACATGCCTTCTCTTCATGTGAGGCAAACTCATTGGGGATTATTAATGGTTTGAGAGTCCATGGTAGGATGAACCGGACCTTGCTGCTTCTTTTTAATATTATTTATGGTCATTTATACAAAACAAAATCAAGTATTCGAGGTTGCTATTAGCAGAATTTAAGTTAATCTAATCTAACCAAAAAATGATATATTAGATTGATTATTTAGCCGTAACCATGTCAACATTTTAGGTTAAGCTAAATTCTTCCAAGTTTGAGACACGGGCCTTAATGAAATTCAGCCTGGAAAAGGTGGCCCCATGGGTACCACAAAAATACATAAATCTTAAGATGGGCTGTCCTAAACAGATCTACTTGCCCAATATTTCCCTTTTTTTTTTTTTATATTTTGGTTAGCTAGTGTTAAATCACTTTAATACCAACCAATATTTCTCTTTTTCCGAATACTTCATAGTATAAGACCAATGAGAGTGGGGAAAGCCCCCCATAGGGGCATCTCGTGTCATGTGGCGGATGAGATGGCAAGGGGGCATTCCTACTTTTTGTGAGAGTGGAGAAGCCCCTTTGGGACCCACCATTTATTTTATTTTTTATTTTTAATTAAATCAAATTTTAATATATTAATAATATAAAAATAAAATAAAATAAAAAAAAGTTTTGAAATGGACGTTTGGCAGTGGAAAAGGTGGAAGGCCCATCATTTTGATTACTTTTTCAATTCAAGAACGAACGTTCATTTTGGAACGTGGTACATCCACCAAAGCATGAAAACGTCCCTTGGGCTGGTAAAGTGGGACGTTCCGGGGCGTCCCAAGGAGAAAAGTGCAAAAAATGCCCCCCACTCCTGTTGGTCTAATTGTAAGAAATTGTTGCAAGCTCTATGTACTAGGGTCTAGAGTTGTAGGCTAAGTGGTTGTACCTTCAAGCCTTTTTGGATATTTTTTTTCCGGACCTTTATAATAAAATCTTAAATATTGTCACAAATATATTATTACATGTACAAACGTGGTAATTTGTTAAAACAACATTTTCTTGAATTTTCTAACCATAAAGCACAACTTTTTATGCATCCAATTACCTCTAGCAAAACCTTTTTATATGAAAATAACTTTAACACGAAAGGAGAGTACAAATATTTGATAAAATAAAACATCATATTATTATAAGAAGTTGTTGCAAACTCTATGTATAATGGATCGGGTTTTGTTGATCTACTTTACATGTGTTGAGATTGTTTGGTCCATAACTATATATTTCTGTATATATATATATATATATATATATGTTATATTCTAATAAAGGAATGTCATTTCAAAATAAAACATCCGAAGTTCCAAACCCCTAACATTTGTGTTAAACTTTTGACAACTCAAAATTTTGAAGGGGAAAAAAAAAAAAAAAGCAGGATAAGATAAAGGAGAAAAGCGGGCTATTTACCAAAAAGTGAGAGACGTCTTTATAAATTTAATATTCCTTGGAACAATTTCTTAAGTTTTGGTACAAAGCCAAAGGAAAATCAAATTTACCTTTTCATACTTGTAAGTTCTCTTTTTAATTAATTTGGAACCCCATACTCAATATATATTTCTAATTTTATAATATCATCCTATCAAAGTATCAATATCTTTATTCATGTTATTGACTTTTTTTAAATCTTATAATCATGTTGTTCAAAGAAGTTGTAAAATGATATTATATATTAAAGTAATATCATCCTTCGCATTTAGGTATTTATTTTCTAAGATAAGTTGAAGTTACATACTATCAGTACTTCTTTTTTTAATGAAACATAATAGATTTTTATTTATACTTATATAAATGGTTAATAATTTTTAAAATTTAGTGGTTAAGAATTGTTTAATCCTGAAATTAATTTAAAATTTTTTGCCGTTATAATCCTTTAAGTTTCCTTCCGCATGACTAATAATTCCTCCAAAATTTTAAAAGGGTGACGAATTAACAAAAACATATCTTAATCCCTTAACTTTAGTCTGGCGACTATTTTTTCTTTTAAACTATCTAGTTTAATTCTCTAACTTTAAAGTTTAGCATATTACCACTTTGATTCTTTGAAGGGTTAAATTATTAAGTCAACACAGACTTAGGGGACGAAATTATTATAAAAAAAAACTTAAAAGAATGTCAACAAATTGAAACTTAACGGAGTAAACTAAAACTAATACTTCATTCCCCGCCCAAAAATAAGTGACCATGATGAAATTGACACTCACTTTTATTCATAATCATTAAAATTAAACTTGATAATAATTTATTTTATATATATTATGCATAAATTACTTTTTTATTTTTTTTGACATATGTGAATTACTCACAATTAACGGAAAATCTAGCAAATGTTGCCTTAACTGGGTTTGCGGTGGAGAACCCCTTGCAGAATGTATCTTTATTTAAACTTTTCAATGAGAAATCTCTATCACCAGGCTCGAACTCGAGACTTGAGAAGAAAACTCATCCAGACCCACCATAGATGGAAAGTTAGAAACCCGTGGCCACTTGATCTAGACCTAATGGTTATGCACAAATTTCTAACAATCTATCTTTGTGAGAAAAAAAATATACTCCATCCGTCCCATTAGAAGTGTTCTATTTTGAATTTTCAAAGTCTTTGATTTTTAACTTTGACCTTAAATATTTTTTTGTGTGTTATATAATACTTGATGAAAATTATACCAATGAAAACACATCTAAAACTCAATTAATTCATATAACTTTCATCAAGTATTATATAACACAAATAAAAATATTTAAAGTCAAAGTCGAAAAAGAAAGACTTTGAAAATTTAAAACATGACACTTATAATGGGACGGGTGGAGTATTAAAAAGGTATAAGTGATAATATAAGTTACTCTATAAAAAGGTATAACTGAAATAATAAATGTAAATACTTATTTTGATATCAAAGAAGTGAAATTTAAGGGTTTTTTTTTTTTTTTTAAATTATTTTTTATATATGTGGGGTCCCGGTTGTTAAAGTTAAATTTCCTCATTTTCGTTTTCTAGGTTTTCAACATGCAATGGAGATCTAAACATTCTTTAGCTCTCATTTTAATAAGCTAAATACTTTCGATTCCTTTACTTTTCTTGTTTTAGCAAATTAAGTGTAAAGCATATGACACACTACACTACCTAGGAAAGAAGAGGGAGCTCTCTCTTACACCTTTCGCAAAAACATGCTCCTCCTTTTTCTGCTCAATGTAAAGTGGTCTATTACATTACCAAATATCACCTCATCATCATCCTTTTAGCAAAGTTAAAGGCTTAAAGCTACCTCACTCTCTCATTCAATTCTTTAGTGCAGTAGAGAAACATAAAAAGATTAAGGCTTCATATTTTCTTGCATATACAGTATAATTTTATATATTTATAATCAAGATATAAACCACCTTCAAGGTGGCCAGTGATATTACACGTTTTGTTTCATGAGAAAAAGTCTTTTTAGGTTCGAAATCTTCCCAGGTAAACTTCTTGAAGGTGGCGAGAAAAATGGTAGGAAACAGTCATAGGCTGCATGTATTTGAGTCAAAAAGACTCTTCATTCCCCGATAACTCAATTAGAAAAACATCTATAGTCAAGATATATGTAATATATATATATATTAAAATTTTATGATTACAAATTTGATACGAAGAACATGCTTTTCACAACCTCTTCCCTTTTGTTTCCTTATGTCTTTAGTTCTTTCTTTTTCCACTTTCTTCTCTTTATCTGATTTCTAGTGGGGACCTCAATCTTTTTCACCAGCAACCATATATTCAAATTCAATTCAAAAAAGCATTAATGCATAATAATGATATTGTAATGAATAGTACAATCATCATCAGTATATGTAAAATTAATATCATCATCATGACCATTGACCAACATGCATGCATCATGCATCATATATATATATATATGTCACTGTGGCCTTCCCAAAGTGAACTCTAGATTGGGTTTCATGGGTAAAAGTTTTGATGATTTCACTTCTGATAATCTCTCATAGTTCATGCCTTTTGAATTCGTTTCCTTCTGAAAGAGAATTAATTATGACATCAATTAATTAGTATATATCAGGAATACACCTATCAACAAATTAAAAGAAGAAATAAAAGCAATATTTTATATGTTATTGACTGCATCTTGAGAATGTATATAGGATGTCATGATGTGATAAGAAAGGGAAATTTGATTATTGTAAATAAGATTATGAAAGCAACCGGCCAGCTAGCTAGAGGCATTAAATTAAAATTACAAAATAATGCACAAATTAAACATATATGTAATAAACGTATGTAGTCACAAGTCATTTACATTAATTTTAATAGTTTATTGGTAATTGAAATACTCTGTAGTTTTTTCTTGCATGGGCAACTAACATCATTATATATATATATAGCATATCTAACCCTTTAAGCGATAAAATATCTATCTAGTATTAGTATTACTAGTACATACATACATTAATTAACTAATTTCCAATGAATTAATTTGCAAGTAGAAAATGAATGGTTGAATAGTATTTCTATCACTTAAGGTGATCGATATATGTAAGATATACCAGTATCATAATGTACGTGTGTGTATAGATGAAACATTTTGGGTGCATGTCACCTTCTTTCCTAGTCTATAATGACGACACAAGAGAAAACATCAATTGCAATTATATTAGGCCGTGTGTAGTAGCCAAATGGACGCCACTTCTGATGCCAATATCATCATGACGCCTATAACAAGGCTGCATTTACATGCAAGCGTCGAGTCACATCTTCTTTGTTCAATAGGGTGTTCTTGTTTTTATTGCTACGGAAGGCCTTATAGCAAGCTAGCTAGGTTCATTTCCCAATGATATTTCTAGAAGGCATTCTATCAAGGCTCAAGGTACATTATATATGCGTTCCTATTTCAGCTAATCTATATATATATATATATATATATATATATATATGCTTCATAGTTATATATAGTACGTAGCCACTTTAAGGTTTTAAAAATCATATGATCTTGGATCCCTTTAAAGATTGTTATTTCTTTGCTTTTAATTAATTAGCTAGCCTTAATTGATGCCATGAGCTAATTACAAAGGGAATAATTGAGCCTTAATATATTTGGATGAACGACTTGACTAGTAGTCTTTCGAAATTAAGCCTTTATCATCTTTTCTCCTCTTTTTAATTAATTGCACTTGAGATAATATTCATGACAAATAAAGTCATAACCTCATAGAATGCTATTAAAAGTGGTGAAAAAGGAGATTCATTCATCTAAATTAATTTTCAGAAATATCATATTCAACTCAACTTTAAAACAAAAGGAGCATATATATATATAATGCATATATATAAAAATCTACCTTAAGAGATGGTATATTTACTTGAGAATCTTTTTGTTTGCCTAGCATCCAAGCTTCCCTGCTTACAGTACGTACATAGACAAGGGAATATTTCCAATCAGTGGGAAGCCCATATATATAAATATGCAGACGGAAGGAAAGAAGAGAAAAGGCAAAGATCATATAAAGAAAGCTACATCTCGCTATCTTAATTGAGATCGAGATAAAGTTAAAATCATCCCATGTGCAATGGCTTTACCCACCCATAACATACAAGAATATGAAATTAGAGGGGTAAAAAAATGGAAAAACCTACTCGTAGTACATGGATAAAACAGAAACAAAGTACAAGGAATGAAGTTTCAAAGTGACCAAAATTTGGCACCCGGCCAAAAGTTTCTCACATATATAATGGGTCCTTCCATCTAAAGGTCTTGGCTTTGACACCATGATTTACTAGTGGATCCCACTAAGAATAATGACCTTGTGAACCCCCCACGAAATCAATGGGAAAGAGATCGATATGTTCATCGATCTTTGGCTTAATTAGTCTTATTTTTGAAGGGGTTCATTAGGGACCGGGATTCTTTCTATATCAAGTAATTTTGAAATCATTGTGAGTAATCCAAAAATAGGATACTAATAGCCCAGCCTATGATTACCCAGCCCTTAATTTCATGAGGGAAATTAATGTCACATATATGCATGCTTTGAGGCACCATATATGACAATTTCTTATGCTAATATTATACCATAATTCCCAACAAAAACAACAACTATCATACCCAATCTCATCGGGTACCGAAGAGTGGTAGAGATGAGATGTAAAAATTAAATCATCATACACTATACGGCTATACCTAAGATATGTATATTGAAGGGCAATGTGACTGAAATCCCAAAACTAACAAACATAAAAAGTGTAAAAGCACAAACCTAGCTAACTATAAATAAATGATTCTAAGTATCTTCGATCAACTAATAGCTAGGTACTATATAATTAAAATAAATAATGAAGGATTCTTATAAATAAGTTGGTCGTGAAACTAAAGAGTTTATTTTCTAGAATAACATAATACTTATCATTTTATCTCTTACAAGACAAGCTGATACTTATTTAACTATTGATTTTAAAAACTCATCCTTTAAAACTCATCTTGTAATCTGAAATCTGAAAATGACTGGCAATATCATATATGTTCACTTGTATATGAAACCGAAATAATTTAGCTTGTAAACTCATGATGGTGGCGTAAGGATTTTTTAAGCCTTAGTTACGTAGTATTTGGGTAATCCAAACACAAGTGATTAGAGAAACCAAGTTGTGTCACAACATCCGCATAAACTAAAAACTGCTAACCTTGAAGAATTGCGCCAAACTCCATGATCGGAATGAACCTTAGGGCTTCCTCCGGTTTCAGTCAGCGACTCAGTCTTCTTTAGGTTTTGAATGTCATGCAATATATCATCACAAGTATCTCCCGATGATCCATTTTCATGACTATCCCATTGCCCTAGTTATAGGTAAAACATCATACTTTCAAATTTAATTAATAAATTTATTAAACTCTTAGTTGTAGTGTTGGTGATATCTTTTAATTAGTAGAATATGAAACATAAGTCAAATTAAGTGATTTACCCGAAGAAGTTGGTGCTCTATCAGTTGTTTTAATGGTTCTATACATCTGAGAATACAAGAAAAAATAATCTCGATCTTAATGCATTTATATATCAAGAATTGAACAAAACCAACATATATATTAAATTCTACGCACTATATTCATAAATAAATTAATCTATGATATATCAAAATTTCAATGATGGAATAGTACTTTTTAAAAGGGAGATGATATGGCTAGGTACGTACCACGACTTTTGATTAATATACCACAATTATACATTGCTAAGTTGTACAGTCTACGGTAAAAATTACACAACGTTATAAATAAATCAAAAATTGTAATACTTATATCATCTCTATTTTTAAAAAGCTTGCAACTTCTTTGTTAAAAAAGCAAATTTAATTACAAAGCATTAGGAATTGAAGTGACTACATATGTATGTGACCAAGCACAGAAACTGCACATATTTATGGCGCATGCCCAAACAGGTGAAAGTCATCTAGCTAGTTGACATAACCATGGTTAACAATGGATATGAAACCACACATGTGATGCTTGACATATATATTACATATGCATATGCATCAATATCACAGTTCTATATATATACATATCATTGATGAATGATGGCGTTTTGTGTACTTTTTTCAACTCTCAAGTTCTGGAAAAGGAGAATATTATATATATAATAATAATATTTTCATTTGTTTCAACCAAATTCTTTAGAAAGAAAAGAAGGAAAAAAAAAAAACTGTGTGTAATCTTGTCTTGGCTCGGGTTCTGTGTCTGTGTTTTCAATTTCTTGGTCTTTGTTGTCTAGTACCGTAAAATCCGTAACTCTATAACAATTCTATAGTATCTGGTGTAGCTTCTATAGTTCTATAGTTTTATCTCAATATAGTTACTATATATATTTGAGTACACATTATATATATATTTATATATATATATATATATATATATGTTAGGGCTGTCAATACTCGACTCAATCCGAAACCCGACCTGAAACCGACCTTAAAAAAACCGGGTTAGGGTTGTGAAATCTCGACCCGTCAACCCGCCAACCACTAACCTGATTTTTTTCAGGTTGGGTTCGGGTTGACCCTTTGTGTTAACAGGTCGACCCGCCAACCCGGAAATATTTTAAGTTTATATAATTTTTTATAACAGGTCGACCCACCAACCCATTTGACCCGTCAACCTGCCAACCCACGACTCATTTGACCTGAAATCAACCCGTCAACCCACCAACCCATTTGACCCGCCAACCCGGTTTTTCTCAGGTTGGTGGGTTAGGTTCGGGTTGACAGGTTGTGGGTCAAGGTTGAAAGTTCTGACCTGAAACTTTTAGTATGTCGGGTTAGAGTCAGAGATTTTCCACCCGCAATATATGTTCAATTAACCATTATATAGTATTCTCAATTAAGAATAAAATATTAAAGACAAATAAGAATCATGGGAACCATAAGCAAAACAACAATGGATTATTAGTATATGTAAATGTCAATAAAATAAATATCCATACCATTACTGAGTAGGTGTCCAACACTGTATGTATATAATCCCAATCAAAATAATTACTTTTAATTGATCTAATGCTTATATAATATAAAACACGTGACAAAAAATTTGCAATCCATAAAACAATTGTAACTTAATTATTAATAATTTGCAATCCATAAAACAATTGTGGAACATGAATTAGTAAAATAACTCGTCTAGCTACTTCATTTTTCATAATAAAAAGATCAAGTTTGGCCTCTTTTGAAATTTTCATTTGCTGTTTTAATTAGTCTCCTCATTTTTAAGAAAAATAAAAAATGAAAAATATTGGTTACTATACTTATAAGAAAAAATATACATATATATAAAAACAAAATAAATCATAACCTCATAATTTATCAAGAAAAAGTTAGATTGAAAAATTTATAGCTACATACGGAAAAGCGTCAGGTCTAGTACTAGCTGGAGAAAAACAGATGCCAAGAATTACATGTACCTGTCTGGAGGTAAATTAGCATCGGAATTTGTAAGTTTTAGTTTAATTGTTTAATTAATCTTCCTCTTCTTCTTAGTGTTTAAAAGTCAAAAATAATATTGAAAAACAAAAGGAAAATGATAAATACAGCCCTTAGGACTGTACTTAATGTGCATAAAAAAATTGTACCTTCCGTATCAAAAGTTCACCCCTGAATTTTATGGTAAATGTACAACTATTTTATGCACCTTAACTACAGCCCCTAGAGCTGTATTTAGCAAAACCCAAAACAAAAAAAGGTTTAACATATATATCTCTTCAAGACCTCAAATTGAAGTTGCTATATTTATGTGTAATTATATACTATAATGCATCTTTCTTGAAATACTTTGAAGAATTCAAGATTCTTGATATATTTGAACCTAATAAAAACAACATGTATCTTTTTAGAACTCAAATAAAATATAACTTTTATTATATATATGAAATTATTGGGAAAATGATCGAGGATACCTGCAAGTGGGATTTAACATGTGCTAATGTGAGATCTTTTACATCCATTAGCTCAAGAACTGACTTGGGTGTTGCTCCTAAACTCATTTCAAAAACATTCATATATCATCATCAATGCATGTAATGCAAAAAATACAAAAATTGTACAAATGAATTGAATTAAAGCTATATATATATATATGGATAGATAGATAGATAGATAGATAGATATATTTGAACATACTTTCATGGCCACCCAAAAGCTCAACAGCATGAACAAACCGAGAATGGAGGGTTGTAGTCCACCGTATCCTTGGAGCTCTAATGTTTCTCTTGACCGAAAACCTCGAAGACAAGAATCTTGATTGTGCAATATTATTGGCATGAATTGAAGTACTAGTAGGAGTAGTAGTACACGAAGAAGAATCTTGTAAAGATAGATGTTGATTATGAGATAGTATAGTAAGATTAGGAGGATTATTGGTAGGAATATTACTATGGTAATAAATAGGAACTCCTCTTATAGGTCTTAAGAACCCTAGTTGATCTGATCTCAACCCTAGATGTTGGTTTTGGTTGGTGAGAAGGGTTAGGTCAGGATTAATATTCATAATGGAATGTGTAGGGTGGGGTGAGTTAAACCCAAAAGAGGGTTCAACAACTGTTGTTGTTGTTGTTGTTGTTGAGGCATGGTTTTGTTGTGAGTTCAAAGCTCTATTCCAAAAATTCCCTAAATCCAAATCATGGTGATCTTGAGCACTTGTTGTTGTTGGTGTTCTCCAAGTTGTTGATGAGGGTTTTGTGTTTGGTGGGCTGATTTGTAGAGATAAGTCTGGTTGGGCAGGAAAAAGTTCCATTTACACTTGCAAATTGAGCTCGCTCCTTAATTTATTTATTTTTGTTGTTCTTGGTTCTTTGTTGTTACTTTTTTTTTAGAACGGCAGAAATTATATTTGATGATAAGTCTGGTTCTTTGTTGTTTCTTCTTCTTAGGTTATAGTTGAGCAGTGAGTTTTCAAAGTAATGATGATGGGTTAATTATGACGATGGAAGTTTAAAGTTTGTTGAAATCAAAGAACTCTTTAGATGGGATTTTGTCATCAATGGCGATGGGATTACACTGTTTGAATTTGAGAGAGAAAGGGCGAAAATTGAATAGAAATGACAAGGTATAATATGGTTGTATCTATCTTCAGTGAAGTATATGGGAGAAAGTGACACTTTGAAGAGACGAGTGAGAGAGATAAGAGAGAGAGCGCGTGTTTGTGTGAGTAGCTTTCTTTTCTATGTACGTGGGGTTAAAAAGGAAGGGAGAAAAATGAGAAGAACAAATAAAATAATTTAAAGAGATTGGATTTTTAACTTAAAAACTATAAATTAAAATAACTATATTAAATTTTAAATAATGTTATGTAATAATGATATTCTCGGTCTATATATTTAACGAATATAAGTTAACTTATAATTTTATTTAATATATACAAATAGTATAAATTTAATACGACATAATAGTTTCAGAATTTTATGGAACTCGATATTTTTGATTAATATATTCTGATATATATATGATAGAATGAGGACAATATAATTTAAAGATGAAAACTCAATTTTATGTGAATAATCAATATATCAATTAGTACATCTATATAAATAAAAAAATTGATAATAATGTAATAAATAAATGTTAATTTTTTTTAAACTTAAGTTTTGAAACTTTTTAAATTTTAGTTTTGTATTTGTATTTATTTAAATCTCAAATTTTGTTTTGAATGTATCTTATTTTTTAATTTTATTAAAGTTAAAACATGTATATGTGTTTATTATAAAGTACAAATTAATTTAGTTGTTTATAAATGTTGGAGATCTTTTAGTTAAATGATGATCAGTGTTAATTAGCGATATTTTTTTCACGTTCAAAGCTAAAAATTATAATAATTACATTATGAGATTTTTTTTTCCCCTTCATGTAGAGGTTAATTTATTCCTATTAGTCGTACTATTAAGATATTCATGTATGAATTCCACTTTTAATACTAAATAAAATTAGAATGATGACCACGCGATACGTAATGATAGATTATTATATAACTTTTCAGTAATAACAGTCAGTGGGCTTTGTATGGTAATCGGTGATAGTATGGAGATATTTGACAGGTAAGATAATGTTTTGTATGAATTATAATAATATGAATTAATTTTATTTATATAAGGTTTTTTTTATTTAACTCCTACATATGTGTGAGGACAAAATAATTGAATTTATGTACTTAAAATTTTATTTTTAAAAGGAATTAAATAATGTTTTATTTGATAGTAATGGGGCTTGTGCCAATGGCATTGGACCCACACGCTTATTACAAGCTTGTCATTCAACCGAACACATTTCACTAATACACCAACCGATGGCCTTGTGCCAATGGCATTGGTTTGGGGAAGCAACAGACAGCCCCATTAACACAGGTCTGATGGGTGTGATATGTTGAGTTAGGTTGAAATGTTTTAGTGAAAGATTGAGTAAAATGAGTATCAGAAGGGATATTTATAATGGTAAAAATATTATAAAAACAAAAACGAAACATATTTAAATGGCATTATAGCCGTTGGCTTTGAATTCAGACCCACATGCTCATCAAAATAAAGTCAAAAGATGATGATTTAGGTGATCGTCACCTATCATTTAATGATGAGTTTTTTCCTCCGGATCTAATTTCCACCTATGGTTGGTCTGATTGAGTTTTTCACTCCAGGGGTTTAAATTGGGGATCTATTATGCGATGAGGGTTCTCTAGTGCGGACCTGGTTAAGATAACGTATGCTAGATCTCCTGACATTCGCAAGTAATTCACACCTTTAAAAAAAAGTATAAATAATGTTACATGATTTACCTTCCCTCATGTTTGACGGGTAAGACCCGTCGGTAAGAGCCAATAATAGATCGTTTATCCATTTGGTAAACAGCCGATTATATTAGTGTATATTGATATTGATAGTATAATTTTATTACAGTATGTTTTGTTATCACAATTTTATATGATACTCCGTATATTATTATAATAATCTCATCTTTCTTTTTAAGTATAGAAGATTACCCGCGCAATGTGACGGTGAGACGTGAGTGACGATGGACAATGGTGGCGGCGGGATGTGGGTATTGTAGGTATTTTAAGGGGATGAGGGTATTGTAGATATTTTAGGTGATGTTATTGAAAGGATAATATGAGTATTTTAGGGAATTGAGTGATATAATAATAATAGATGATAGTAGTAAAATATGTATATTAAGTTCTTTTTATAATGTATTATAAAAATAATATATCATTAATTAATATATAAATAATATA
>JAOXNX010000001.1:30055025-30067382 GCA_028566075.1 Solidago caesia
ATGAAAAATAAGTTATAAGCTACTTATGCTTGACAAGCATAAGCTCAAATATATAAGCTAACCCAAACACCCCCTTAGAGCATCCACAATGGTAAAAAGTTTTTAAAAGCTTTTTATCTTGCCACTTCATAAATCCACTAATTTAAATTGTTAAAAAGCTATTACTCTAAGGGAAAAGCTTTTTTTAAAGGTTGATGGAGATAAAAAAAAAAGCTTGATTTGAAAAAAAGCTTTTGCTCAAAGGGTTGAGGATTCTCAACCTATCCATCAAATAAGTCTTCCACCCCAATGTTATCAACCTATTTTAAAGACTTTTTTCCCTAAAAAAAAGCTTTTCATCAACCACCGTTGTAGATGCTCTTAGGGTGCTACTATTATAAGGTATAATAATGGGAAAATGTTATATGCTGTTAACATTATATATGCTGCATATACATAAATATTTTAATGATAAAAAGCTCTCCCCTGATTTTAATGTTTCCTTTCACAAACATGCACAAACATCACCTAACTATATACTGTTAACATCATATAAGTTATCCCCTATAATAATTTATACACTATACAATTATTTATTTTCTAATGAAAAGGTAAAAAAAAGTGTATTTAGTAAAAGAAAGGTAAAAATAAAAACCCATTTATCCAGAAAAAAAATATATATATGTAAGAATAATGAGTAAGATAAAATAAGTATTAAAGTAAAACAAATATAATAAGATTTTAGTTATTGGATCATGATAAACTGATGTACGAATATTCATAAAGCATAAATATATACACTGATACACGAACATTTTCATGATACACAATGATTTTCAGTAAAGAGAAAATAATTGTTTTACTTTAATGTTAACCAAAAACATAACGAATAATGTGATAATGTAAGAAAAAAAAGTTTTTTTTTTAAATTTTAGAATGGGAGTTTGGTGATTTTCAGCAATTTTTATTGGTAACCAGTAGTTGTGTAATGTAATGAAACAATTTTTTATGTGATACATTTTTATTGGATATATTTTTTGAAACTTCAAAACTTTATTGCTATTCCAATATCCAAACGGGTTTTCAATTATTACATGTCCATACCTCAAGTTGGGAATTTTATTGGATATATTGATTTTTAGAATGAGAAAGATATATATTTATAACAAAAAAATTAAACTCGTACTTCTTAACGGGATATAAAATTGTTCACTGTTTAGATAGACAAATACTACAATAAAGCCTTTAACTTTATATGTCGTTTTAAGATAATATAAATCTGTATTTGGTTTACCTTTTATTACCATTTCATTCATGGTTTTACCATAAATATATATCAACAATTTGATTGACCTTAATATGTATGATTTTACCATAAATCAATATTAACATATAACTATAATAATCATAATTGTCATTATAATCATAATAACAATAATAATAGCAAAGTACAAATAGATAATTAAAAAAAAAAGATATGTAAAAAAAAAACTTTAAAGAATCTACGCAATTAATTATAGAAATAATAAATAAATAAATAAAAAGTTAAAAATCTTAGTAGATGAATAAATATAAATTACATTTAAAAACTAAAGCCTCTCTTTGCTTAACAAATTATGGATAAAAATACAAAAATTTTAAATTAAAAAAAAAGAAATTTATTTAAAAAATGAACCTGGGAAAAAAATATATGACACAAAAGAAAATATGCAAAACAAAAAGGGAAAAAAAAAATCAACCACCTTAGCTTACTTTAGCCGGCCAACCCGGTTCACTGTTTAATGAACAGTAAAATATATAATTAAAAACTGTTGGCTTATAATAAAATATAATATAATATAATAGCTAGTCATAATATTAGGCTAAAGGGAGTGGGGGCGTGCCCCTCCACCTTTCTTTCCCTTTTTGCATTAAAAGCCGTGAAAATTAGCCTTAAATCTTGTGCAGCGTGGTGAATGAAACGGGCTTGCTCTTATTTGGTACACACACCTCCATTTAATATTAATATAAATATAAAGTAAAAAAAATTTTTTTTTTTCAAAAAGGGTGTTGTGCCCTTTCACCACTCCCTTTAGCCTTAGAATGGGTTTTGTTAATTTTGTAGTTTATATCGAAAGTTTATTGGTCATTTGTAATCTTTGATAAATAAGACTTATTGGTGTAAAAAAGTGAGATAAAATAACGTGTTAAAGTTGTGTATTTGTGTTGAGACAAAAAATTAATATAACATTAGAAGAAAATGATGCGATGCAGATGTATCATTCGAGTTTGTTTTGAATGATACATGATGTTAGGAGTTGGATTTGTCTACTGGTTTTAACATTGAAACATATGTTACATATATAGTTACTATTATATTCAAAAGCGTATTACATTTTGACTATCAAATCAAAGCATCAAACGTTAAACTTTTATATAGGGTCTAAATAAGTAAAAAGTTAAAAGTATGAGGCTTGTTAGGCAGCAAGTACTACTAGTAGATGCAACATTTAAAACAAGAAGACTTATATTAACGTACAAAATAGAGCCGACCAAAATTCTAATTTAATAACTCTTCAATGTACTAGCAAAGTTTTAATGTGGAGACAAAATCGTAAGAAATAAAGCTTTGTTCGACTTGGATACTTTTGTTCATTGTGAAATATTATGCCAAAAGAGTTTTAGATGTTACTGATTTGTCCTATTTTGATAGATGATTAAGTCTCGAGTCTCGACGACTCGACGACGTTTATTTAGTATCAAACTAAATGGTCAAGTTATCATGGTTACTTACGGTAGGTTTTAAGCTCGTTTTATGACCTTGGTGATAACGTTTAATTTATGACAGTTTACGATTTTAGTTTGATAAGGAAAATATCTACTACAAGTCTACAAGTATACAAACCTTTTCTAAGGAGGTTTAAAGTTTAAACTACGCTTAGTTATAATAAACTTCAAGAGAAACATTATCAAATTGCAAAGCATATAGTTGAACAAGATCAACTAGAAAAAATAATTTTGTTAAACATAACCTTGTCGCTGCTAGATTTTTGGAGGCCCTATACGAAGTCATATAATAACTCAAAATGAGGCCTCAAAAGAATAACAAGGTAAAACGTATATTAGTGTTTGTCGATTATTGTAACTTTAAAAACTTGTTACCTACATCATATTTAACCCTCATATTTAGTTTCAAGTTACATTAATATTATAATTACTAGACGGATGGTCGTGCGATGCGGCGACGATGGTGGCGGTGACGTGTGGTGTAGGCTGTTGATGTAAAAATTATTGATTTAAAAAAGGGGTAGTGTAGTTATTTTAGAAGTTAAGGAGTAGATGTTGTAAATTAATATCATTAAGGATATTTTAAAACAATAAATAAAAAAGGAGGGTATTTTAAGTAGTTCAATCATCTAAGTTGAAAAGGAGAGTTGGTGCTTTATATAGTAGTATAGAAGTATAGATATTAAATCACTTAATTCTGTCATTCAATAAAAGAAAGATCACTTAAATAGTGGCATTCTTCTAGCATTCGTTGATGCAAAATCTTGGATAAAATCTTTGTAATCTATTTTCTCCAAAGTATCGATCTCAATGACTATCATTACTAATCTGTTAAGTCTCTCATGTCAAATATCTTAATGTTTATATTTATTTTCAAGAGGTTGCTAGTAAGCTGGAGGAAAGATTTGGACGAAAATACCCCCACGTGATAAACACGTGGGGAGGTTAACGGCGATTTTCTTAACAGAGTTAGCGATTGTCCTGAAAGTGCAAAAAAAAGCCAACTTTAGGACATTTTTTGTAATTTCTCGACTTTAGGTCCTGAAAGTGCAAAACGGGCCAAGTTCAGGGACGAAAAATGTAATTTACCCTATAAAAAAAGGTTTAATCCTTATAAAAAAAATACAGATAATCAATTTTTAGAAAGTGTTTATCATTACTTATCTATTAAAAAACAAGCAATAGGTAGATAGTCAGAAAAAACCAATGACAAGTAGCTGGGGCCTGTGTGAGGTACCCAATGAATTCAATAATATGGAGGTCATAGATTCAAATTCTATATGTGACAAAAATTCGGATTTCATGTTGAGCCATGAGAATTTTTTCATCTATGATGGATTTTCTCTTGGTGATATTTGAGTCACTAATCCAATTTACCATTTCAAAAAAATATATATATAGTCAGGAAAAAAAGAAGTGGTTAAGCTCAAACACCCCTTAATTTTTTTGGTAAAAAAGGATGAATTTAAAAGACAATTTATAGAATTCCGTGCTTTCCTGTAAAGTTGAATTCCAATTCCAATGAACAAAATAAAAGGTGATATGACATTCGTAGAACGGCAGACAAGAATAGAGACGAGACTGGGCCCCACAAATAGTTTGAAAACACTGTGCATGAATCAAATCATCTCATATGATTAATTTATTATTATTATGATGGTGTATATTCTCCTAAAAATCTTTTTAATAATCAATTTAATATCATGACTAACTAGTATAATCCACTCATTTTCTAATCTAATTTTATCCTTTGATTTTATCAAGTGTCATGATCGTGACCAAGTGTCATGATAGTATTATTAAGAGAATTAGTAAAAGGATTTTTTAAGAGGATATATCATTTCTTTAAGGGAATCCATATTAGTACCATGTTTTTTTTATTAATGTACCATTTGTTACAATTGAAATAGCGGACAGTACATGCATAATATGCACAGAATTGATAGATTAATCAAAAGTTATGGTACGATTATCAATTTCCTTTCTTTAATAATAATAATAATAATAATAGTAATAATAATAATGTTTGTTGCGTTGAGCTGTAAAGTAATTTTCTGGAATATGTTACGTACAACATATGGTTGAGACTTTTGACCATGCAAATCTGAAAAGGGATTGATTGTTTGCATTATTTAGTTTATCATGATTAATTGATATAGCACAATAAACACACTATTAGAATTTAGAGTGGAATTTATCAAATACAAGCTACAATTGCCACTTATTTGCAAGTTAATACTATTTTGGTCATCTCAAATATGAGACGAACATGAACACGAGTTATAAATGGTAAGAGAACCTTATTTGGACACAATGTAGTTGCTTTGCAGCGCAGCATGGATGGTTGACATGGAAAACGTGGTGGGATCGGCAGTCAAAGATGGTACGACCATAGGATTTAGCACAAGCAAATATGAAGTTTACATGTCAATGTAAAGTTAACCTAATTGGTAGAGGCTCTTTCCTCAAGTCCAAAGTTCAATCCTTGACATGAGAAAAGAATAGATTTGTTGTTTATAAAAAATGAAGTTTACATAAAAGCAACGGGTACATCCCATGTAATACTCGTATGTAATAGGCAAAGATGGACATTTCTCTCAAGGCATTGTGTACATACATATACAGCAGTCTATTTAATGGTTTCAAAAGATTTATGACAAGGGGAAGACATGGTTTTGTAACTCGATTACCAAAGGAGATCGATTAACCAAGTTAGAATTTTAGTCATCTTGTTAGCAAATGAGGTGAACTCTTGTGTTTGCCAGGTCCTTGCATATGAACCAAACTAGATCAACAATGACTAATGCGTAACACGCATTAGCTGGCATTTCACCAGCACCATACTAACATAAGCGGTTTACACGGTCTTTGGAACCTATGTTACAAATGTGACATGTAAACATACACAACAAATGTAAATTCTTCTTATCGATATTAATATTGGTCCAATGATCTTCCCAACAAAATAATAGCAAATTGCATCACTGTATATAAATCACACTTATTTTTGGTCCTACGGAACTTTGCAATCATCATGTACACCAATCAAGCCAGGAGCCAATTCAACCACAATGTGTTCATCATGTAGACCAATCAAGCTTGGAGCCAATTCAACCACATTTTCAATCTTGAAGATTTACTTACCACTCCCTGATTGTTGCTATCATACACGTATATAGAACCTCACTGAATGCAGTGTCTATTACCTATCTACCTATAAGAAACTTAATAGCTGACGATAATCAAAATGACTTCATCCATCTCCACCAAAAACTATCTTCTGATCGAATCATTATAGTCATTGAAAAGATTATCAAACGTACATAGAACCTTACCCTTATTGAGCTTAACTTTCGTATAGTTCCTTGACTCGAGATCCTTTAAATTCTTTAACAGCTTCTTTAAAGCTCTTCCTTTCCCAATCTATCCATCTGTTTAATGTGAAATTGTGCCCTAGTCAAAAGGATATACAATGCAACATGTGTATGCTTCTTATAGAAGATAAATATTGCAAGAAACGGTAATATGCATCAAGAGGAGCTAATTGAAGAAGAATCTACATCAACTACCTCAAAAATTGAAACTTATTTGACAAATTAAACAGCTATAATGTGGATCAATTTGATTCATAGCCTTAGACAAGTCTTAAGGTGGATGTTTGTTATCTACTTATCTGTATAAAATTGGTTAGATCTATGGTCATGTTCCAGCTACAGAAGTTAAAAGAGATCTCAGTTCCCTATAAAAGTTTCACCAGAAAAGCAAGCTCCTAAAAGCTAAAACTAAGAAATAAGTATAATTAAATGCCTCACCTCAGTTGTTCAAACTTACAACACAAACTAGTTTGAACTTCAGATAAATGACCAAGTAATTTTGATTGCTTAGACTCTCTACACAATATCGTATTGTAATACCACCCTCATGTTTGTTTTGCCTAATTAAGTACTCGGTTTTATTCAGAATGCTAACATCATATAGCGTGATTAGCTTCTATTATATTTGCCTGTAAAATTCCCATCGCTAATCAATAATCAAAACGACTGCTTCTATCTCCTCCCAAAGCTTTCTCCTAAAGTCCTAACAGATTCACTAAAGCCTCCAAAAGCACTAGCGTAAGAGTAGAGCAAAACTCTAGCCTGAGCTTAATTTTCTTTTATTACCATACTACAGTTTCCTAGATTCAACATCCTTTGAATTCATAAACAGCTTCTTCGAAAATTCTTCCTTTCCCAATCTTTTCACCCATTCAATGTAGAACGCCCTTGTCAAATGGGTATTCAATGAAACATTAGTCTGCTTCTTATAGAAGACGCCCTATACAGCAAGAAAAAATAATGTGTCAAGAGGAGCTAAATGAATAAAAAATTCAGAGCTTACACAAATTACCAAAGTATATTGTGTTATAGCCCATGACCTCAAGACTTGCAACACATTGACATATCAAAAAGCCAAAATGCTAAATGCCTAAACATATGATAAAGAAACCCTCAAGCTTCTCGGTTTTCATACCAAATAACAAACAACAGATAGCAATCTTTTGGAAAGCATAAATTTGATTGCTGGCCTTTATATATAATAGGCTAGATAAATGGTCATGTTCATACTGCAGCAGTTGCAAACTATTTCAGTTCCATGAATGCTTCGAACATAAAAGGTAAGCTTATAATACCATGCAACATGTAAACAGAATGTCTTGTTCTGTTGTTCAGGGTTACCCAACGAAGTACTTTTAACTTTTAAAGAAATGATCAAGAATCTTTAATTGCTTAAAAATTCTATAATGACACCATATGTAATAAAATTCAGTAAGATCCATAATGTATCCCACAGAATTTGCTTCTTTTCTAGCATCTATAATGCTACCATGTTAACATTAATAAAGTTCAATAAGAGCAAACTTTTTAGGCTAAAATCATTGCTTACGATGGCCCTAAACTCTAAGTATTGACCACGGTAACCTATATTAAAAAGGATGCTTACGGAGTACAAACAGCCACATTCTCCCTCTCACTACAGCTCCTGATAATACGACTAGAATTGCAAAGAAGACTTGGCAATAAATTAGTCTATCTCGAGCATACATTGAAGATGAGTTAAACAATACCCAAATTTTCAATTTTCTGCTACGCGTTCACATAAGTTCAACAAGTAAGTTCAGCACCAATAAAGGAAATATAATCCAGAATTTAAATTCAAACATATAGAAATCTATCTCCTCTATAAATGAAACAATTACATTAATAAAACTTCATGATTGGGTTAAAATAGCTAAAGCTAATATCATAAGTTCTACACTCTAGTATCACTTTCAGAACTCAAGTACCTGAAATTAGAAAACAACCATTATACAAGCTCATCAGGATCTCCATCATATTGAGCAACTTCTTGTAATCTAAGTATCTACAATTAAGCAGTGCACGTGTATCTGCATCACGAACAGATGCAGTTTCACTATCCATATCCATATCCTGTAGTCCTGTAATCTCACATAAACACCTTTATGCTGCCAAACAAAAACAAGAACATCTCCACCACCCCTAGGAAGTGTAGTCTCCAGAAACTCTTCTGCAACACCTTGTATAATCTCACTAGTCACTATCGGTATCCATAGATACATCACAAGTAATTGGACCATCCACAGTCCGACCCTTTTGAAAAATAATACAATCTCCCCTCTTTTTAACTCTTCGCTAATAATAACTCTATACGTAATAGGACTAACACTTGTTTCGTGTCTCTCAGCCTCTTTTGCTTTACTCTTATTCTCAATTAGGGGTGAGCAAAAACCGAACCAAAAAAAAAACTGACAAAAACTGAACCAAAAATCCAGCAACTGCGCCTTAGGTCGCCTTGTGCTTAAGCTCCCCTAAGGCGCGCTTTTTAAAACCAAGAACCAAAACCAAACAAATTGTTTCAGAAAATGAAAAACCAAACTAATCGGTTTAGTTTCCAGTTTTTGTCAAAAAACAACCCAAAACGAACCATGCTCACCCCTAATTCTCATCATAAGAAAGAACTCATTTCTATCGACATAGCCGACACTTTAACTATCAATCCCAGTGGCCTAATTAACAAGCTATTGATGCTTTAAGTAAAAGAAAACCATGTTCCCCCTTTCACAAGTTTAGACTAGCACTAAGGGTATGACTAGAGTTTCACGACAGAATTTAGTCATAAAATAGTCTACCTCAATCACTTGGTCTCTGATATTTAACACCAGCTTTTTTTTTGTCTCTGAAATTTCTACTCCTATAGAAGTATATACCAAGCGGAAGAAACGTAGTACCACAGTTACTCCACACAATGCCCTGTTTGCAGACTACTTATGGTATAGGGACTTTGACAACAGGATGTGGCAGTAGGTGAAATCTCCTGCAGTAATGTACCAATAATATGTAGGAAAAAAAAATGGGAAAAGTAATCTACAGATTCACAGAAATTCAGGAAATAAAGTTCATAGACAACCAAAAACAAGAACCCAGTTTTAATTCAAACTAACAAAAAAACATATCAAAACAATAATATAGAAAACCAAGTCAACATGGCAAAAGTTCATATCATGAAGTTCTAGAATCTCATATCAATTTCAGAAATAGTAACTCAAGTACCTGAAACATGACAACAATCAGTATCCAATATCATCAGGATCTCCAACATACTCAGCAATTTGCTCCAACTTAACATTTAGCAACGCATGTGTATCTGCATCACGAACAACCGCAGTCTCATTATCCATATCCTTCTCCTGTAAACTCCCATACACACCCTTATGCCTACCATACAAAACAAGAACAGGCCCCCCACGTCGTGGCAACGCGGTCTCGAGAAACTCCTGCTCAACTCCTTGTACAATCTCCCTACTACTATCCATCGATATATCACAAGTAGTCGGCCCTACAACATCCACAATCTCACCCTTTTGTAAATAAAGCCTCCCACCTTTTAACTCTTTGCTGATTATTCTAACCCTAATACGACTATTCAACCAAGATGTTTTCGGTGTAACAACACTTGTTTCATATTCGTATCTATCTCGACCCCTTTTCCTATCCTTTTTCTCATCCTTATGTTCCCTACTCGAATTGTTACTCTTCTTATCATTACCCTTCCTCTGACCGCCATTCCTATCATTCCGACTAACACTCAAGTCTTTATCTTTCACCATTCTATCACCAGCACCAACACCAACACTCCCATCTCGTTTTACGCCATTCCCAACACTTTCCTTATCCTTTTTTGACAATGGCATAGGCATATCATTAACAAACCCTAACCCTTCTTTGCCGGTTCGTTTCATAATCTCGACAACCTTAACATCCTCTTTAGCATTCTTCCCAATCCCTCTCCCTTCAACCCACCCATAACCTTTCAATAGCGCAGCCCCGAAATCCTCGACCGGCATACCGACAAACTCATCCATCCCTCTATCATCAGGCAACTTACTTATATCATTCCTATATCTATTCAACATCAAACTATCCATCCCCGAACCTACATTACTCTCTCTCAAACCCTGATCATGATCAGGATTCGATTCCTTCTTAACCCGAAGATTGAGACCGTAAACGATATTCGGATCAACGGGTTCGATGTTCGAATTGGAGGTCTCGAATTGGAGATTGGGGTCATCGGACTTTTCGGGGAGGTCAAGGGGCTTTTTGTAAGGCTGCCAGTTGTTGGAAATTGGGGAAATGATGTTAGGGTTTTGGGAATTGGGGTCGGATAAGGTTTTAGACGGGTCGAATTCTGTAACGAATTGTTTTTGAATAGATGATGATGGTTGGTCTGATGAAGAAGGCTTGATTGATGGTTTTGGGGGTTTTGATGATTGTAGAGCAAATGATAGTTTTTTCATGCTGAAGATTTGGTTTGATATGATTGTGTAGAGATATATGATGCTGCTTTATATCTATCTATATGTATAGGGTTTGAATTTGAATGAATAAATTGGGGAAAGTGTTTTTCTTTTTTGATTAGAGAGAAATGGGATCGGAAAATTATGATTTTTGGTTGGTTAGGGACTTAGGGTTTGAAATACAACAAATTTGATCCGCCTAAAAACTACAATGGTTTAGTTTAGCCGGTTGTTTCTGTTGTATATAAATACGGTTTTTTATATTCTATTCTATCCACCAATAAATTAAAACAAAATTAAGAATGACTCTTTATTTAAGCAATATCTAATTAAAACTTTTAATTAATTGATATATAGATATAGATATCTGATATAATTAAAACTCTTCTATTAAAAATCTTATTTTATTCATTATTATCATACCATAAATATAGACTTTCATCACCAATCATATTTTTAATATTAATTTATAATTTATGACATATTTTATTTATGATAATATATAAATTAAAAATTTTTTCCTAATATATAGAATATCTTAAATTAATTAGTAGATAATAATAATCTTATCTTATTTTAATCTTAATCTTAATATATAAAAAAAGACAACTGACCTAACCTTAATTGACCAATCACAACTCTCGATAATTTAGTTATTAAGCATGTGACTAAATTATGTTATTTAAAAATAAAAATTATGAAAGAAATAATATAAATCACATACTATAAAAAAAAATAGATTTACAAATATAAATCAATTATTATAAACTAAAAAATTAAGTCATGTGATAACAACACATACTATATATCTATACTACCTTATAAAGCATTTACATAGTGTCTTAAAATTTGAATTTTTTAAACATTACCATTTTTAACTTATTATTTAATGTTTATATTATATTTTACATATTTTTATCAATAACAATAAATACAATTTTTATATACATGTATTAGACAATTCAGAGCCGGCGGTCGGCGAAGCCGATTGCCTGACACCATCACCTTTTAACTTCAACTATCAACCACCGCGCATTGCGCGGGTATTATTTATAGTTATAAAATAATATATGAACCCGTTTTGATAAATAGATTTACACGTATCATATTTTTAGATTTACACATAATATAGGAAATAGTATTTATCTTTATCTACGTATTCCATCACTACTATCATTTCCAACTCACATCTTCTCATATCTCCTTTTCTTCTCAGATCCTTTTTTTTACACTCTCAACCATGGTAACTCAACTCAAAATTCCTCCCCCCTTTCTTCCATTGTAAAAAAATCTCAATTTAAATATCAACCATGATATTTGAAGTAGATTATTTCTATATTATTAGTCACCGTATAGGAACACAAAAAATCTCAACGTACAGGAACACAAGAACATACAAAATCGGTTAGTATACTGTTAAAATTATTTAATTATCATTAGTATCTATAATTCGGTTTTTGTTTTTATTTCTTAATTTTTGGTATTAATCTTTACATTTACAACTATATTTTTAGAGTTATAATTATAATCAAACTATATAAAAGATTATATTGTTAATATAATTTAATTTTTATTATTTTTATCATTGTTGTTATTAGTATGGGATAAGGATAATAATCTCCTTATATAAATCGTAATATAGCCACAAAATCATTATTGAAAACCCCATAAACAATACATCATCTGTTATTATTCTTAACAACCATGGCTAACGAAAAGAAAATAACTTTTTTGCAAGACATCAATGAGAACTCGGT
>JAOXNX010000001.1:30117970-30148586 GCA_028566075.1 Solidago caesia
ATATACGATATTTTTTGTGGAGAACTTTTATGAACATATGAGAATTTGAATTTATGATTTTCATAAGTTATTTGTTTGACACTTAGAAATCTTAAAAGTTTTTAAAAATACAAAAATACAAAAATACTTTGACGTATTACTTTTTACAATTGGATGTTGAAGAGTTGATGATATTCTATACTTAATAAGTAGAATATTGTATTAAACTATTAATATTGATATTCACATCACATGTCACACAAATGGGACAAGATTTGGGCTCTCACCTTTCAACGTTCAAAACCTTCAATGGTCCAACTCCACATGATATTCACAGACCATGATAGTCATGATTTCCAAGGCAAGAAGATGAAAGATGAAAAATGAGTTGTACATTTTATACGGTTCGTTATATATGTAATTAATTAATTTGATAAGTTTAAATATATATTTAAAAATATATCAAAAATATTGGTGTTGATAATGGATTTCACATTTTTCACTCTTTTTATTCCTAATCAACTTTGATAATCATACGTATTAGATTTTTAAGCATATATTTAGATTTTTATTTATCATTTTACATATATAATATCGTACAAGTAAATAATGTATAAAAGTATGCTAGTGCCATTATTATTCATTCAATATTGATACACTCTTGTGTCTTGTATGGTACTGTTGAAAATATATTTGTCGTTTAGATATACAAATGGTAGTAAGAGTGGGCCCCACACTCTGTTAAAACTGACACGCAATGAAGTCATCAACTTCATGTTCTTGAAAAGTTGCATCTCCTTCTTCACCACCACCTTCTTCCTCCCCATTCCCCCTCCTCTCTCTCTCTCCCCCCCCCCCCTCCGCCGTGCATCTCTTTTTCTCTCTAAAAAAAAGCTGTAAATATGTCATCATTTTAGCTTATTTTGTTAAAGATTGTGAAATCAGATACCCACTTCATATCTTTCAAAACCCAGATAGATTTATGGAAACCCAGAAAAACCCACAAATATCTTTTGCTTATTTTAGTTAGAAGCTGTAAGAAAAATAATGTTAACATGTCATCTTTTTAACCAAACTCAGTCACCCTATTCACCAATCCCGAAACCCAGCTTAGATTTAATCATTTTTAAAGAAACCCAGAAAAACCCACGAATCTTTTTGCCTTAATTGATTGAAAAATAGTAGTATAAAATACAAGTAAAACTGTCATCTTTTTAGCTAAAATCAGATACCCGGCTCATATCTTTCAAAACCCAGCTAGATTCAACCATTTTCATATAAACCCAGAAAAACCCACAAATCTTTTAGGCTAATTTGTTATTAAAAAAATATGATATAAACACAAGTAAAAATGTCATCTTTGTAGCTAAACTCAGTACCCACTTCACCAATCTAAAAACCCATCAAGGCCCAGATAGATTTAGCCAGTTTTTTTTAAAAACCCACAAATCTTTTTGCCTAAAAAAGTATATACAAATTATATAAGCTTATATACACTTGCATACATGAGTAGCATATTCACTATAATAATGCTAATGCTATAACAGTAGTGGTGGATGGGTTGTGTAATATCTAATCTGAGTGCCAAATTTGCCTTCTTTCCACCGTCTCCAGCCACATACCAGATCAAGAAACAAGAAGATGGTAAGTTAACAGCTGTTTACACATCATCTTCATTGCCACTGATATCAGCAGCTGGTGGCATTGATGATGGATGTTCAGTTGATGTGTTGTCTCTAAAAACTAGAAGAGGGAACAAGATTGTAGCTTTTTATCTTAAGAATCCGTATGCAAGACTTACACTATTGTATTCTCATGGTAATGCTGCTGATTTGGGTCAACTGTTTGACTTGTTTGTTCAACTCAAAGCCAATCTCAGAGTCAATCTCATGGGGTCAGTTTTTATCTTCAATGTTTCTTACCTAACTTGTTCTTTATATTAATGTTCCCTTAAATATCAACATTTAGTTTGTATAAAATTGTTTGAGGTTGCTAGTTAGACTTATTTGTCTGTTTTGCTTTTGCAAAACATGTTATTATTGATAATAATGATATCTTGAATCTTTGCAAGTGTTTATATGTGTGGTGGTGTTTGGTGATGATCATATCTAGCATTATGTGATCCTTAATTTAATGGGATTTTTATTTTTTATTTCAATTATATTTGATAATAAAGTTTTGATCTTTATCTATGAACATTTGGTAATATGTATATTGGGTGTTCTTAAATAAAACATTTAAGTTTGAATGTCAAATCTAAATTGCAAATTTTGTAATATCTGTTTGTTGTTTTAGATTTCAACACAAATTCTTTTTTTATGTAATCTTAAATGTAGTTGTGATGCCAAGATGAACTATATTTGTATAAATTGTGTACCTAAAAGTAAGTTGTTTGCTATCCAAAGACGATAAGAAACAACTAGATAAAGAACAAAGTAAATAATTTACTTTTTTGGATCATGATGTTGATTTGATTTTACTTCTTGTGCTCTTTGATGTGATGGGTTTTGGATTTTAGGTGCTTTTGTTCTGGTGCCTATATTTATTTATTATCCTAATATTGAAATGGATTTGGATTTGGATTTTATGATTCAAGGATTTTTGCTTAATGTAAAGAATCATTACAAGATATCTTATCGTAGATAATCTGTATAACTAGCAACACAACACGTAAAAACAATACCGTGTTGTTTTCATGTTTCGCTTGCAATCACCGCTATGTTCCGTGGTCCATAAATCATATCCACTTTTTTGTTCTTTTGGGGTACGCCCTGGGAATGGCAGGTTAGATGTATCTTGTGGAGAGATTAAACATGGTAAAAAAGGTGAAAAGTGAAGGTTCTTAACTTTATTAGGTTCTTACAACTTTATTTATTTAGATCTTTGGTTATAAAGTGAACATTTTTAACTGATCAGTTACCCTGAAAATGGTAAAAAAAAAAAAGTCCATAAATTGCCGATGAATCTTGATATAGATTGTGATGTTTGTACTATTTGCTACATGTTTTCCTTTTTTGGTTAAATATTGGAGGTGAAATTTTGGCAGTCATCTTTTTTACTGTCATATTGTTCTAATTTTCTTGCTTGTGCTATATTTTTTTTTACTTCCTGAATACATGGATTTTTCCAAACTTTTAGGGTTGATTTATTTTGGACAAAAATATAGTTTTAGTGGTTGATCTTGAGGGGCATTTGAATACAAGTTGAATGATAATGATATTTTTTCTGTCTCGGTGTTATATTTCACAGATACGATTATTCAGGCTATGGAGCGTCAACTGGCAAGGTAAGTCAGTCAACATCATGATTAATGCAAGTTAAGTGAATTCTACTTGTTTTTAAAAACTACCATGATCATTTTGTAGTTTATTAAGTGAGTATTTGGATTTGAATTTTGATTGAGATGATCTGATTACTTATACCTGAAGTTACCTTAGCTATCGAATTCTGTAGGGGCCAAATACTCAATTTCATACTGGCTGGCTGGCTGCAACCAGACTGATTATCTAATCATAAACTAAACTTACCTACATATCACTTATTTTAATATAATTCGAGAGGTTTTCACTTCCATTTCACAAACGTCTCCTTTTTCCACTAAAGTGTCCTTTCAGCTTCATAAGCACATCCAAACACTAGCGTCTACGACCCTACTTATTACATCTGATTACCTGATTATTTAATATCATATAATCACTTTGAAAACACACATCCAAACTCCCTCCTAAAGAAGATCTCGACAACCACATTAGACATTATAATATGCAAAATCAAACGTGTATTACCAAATGTCCAAAAACAGTCAACTTCAGTCAAGTGTCTATTTTTCTTGTGACTGCTCAAGTAATTCAGATATCTGTTTCCATTTTGTAATTTTCAGCCAAGTGAGCTTAATACATATGCAGACATAGAGGCCGTATACGAGTGCCTTCAAACAGAGTATGGAGTTGGCCAGGAAGACTTAATTCTCTATGGACAGTCGGTCGGAAGTGGTCCCACTTTACACCTGGCTTCAAAATTACCGCGGTTAAGAGGTGTTGTGTTACACAGTGCCATTCTTTCTGGCCTTCGTGTCGTCTGTCATGTCAATTGCAGATTTTGCTTTGATATATACAAGGTAAATATAATTATCAATAATCTGATTTACTTCCTAAGCTACATATTGATTTCTTCCTGCTTGATATTAAGATTTAAGATCGAAATGAAAACTGATGCATCTATCTAATTATTGTGAGCATATCTTGTTAATGAACCTAAAACTAACTAACGATTTTGCTCATTGCAGAATGTTAACAAAATCCGGAAGGTGAAATGCCCCACACTTGTGATACACGTAAGTTTACCCCTTTCACATCTTAAGGAAACTGCTTTGTACAATTGTACCTTTGAGTTTTCATATCAAGTTACAATTTAGTATTTTTGGATTCATTAGAGCACCGATGGTATATTTATTTATTTTATCAACTAAAGGTAGTTTCATTGTCCGAAAAATAGACTGTTTAACTAAGCTATAAAAGCTAAATGCTAATATCAATAAATAAATGTACATCTTTAAACCAGTTCACTAGGGGTAAATTTCTGAACTAACTGTTCCTTTTTCTTTGAATCTTGTCTATTTACTTGGTAAATCGTTTGAGGTATGTATCTATCATTTTACTAGTTCCTCTTACTATCATGTTTAATCCAAAAGACTTTGAAGTTAAATGTGTAGATGAATGACATAGGTATATTTGTAGGCATGTTTGCAGAAGGATATAACAATACTCTTTATCATTTACGTGAAGTTAAGAGTTCCAGAATCATATAACGCCCCCTCCAAATATCCTTTTTGTATAACTTTAAATTCAATGTTTTTCCTTTGGTAGTTTTCCAACAAAAAAAAAATTCACATTATTTCCATCACGTGACGTTGATGATTCTTGCCAGTACGTGTTAATTTGGACTACAGATAGTTGTTATCTAAATTGGATTGACTTTAAAATTATGCTTCTGCCTTTATCTCTAGGGATGATAAAGCCAAAAGGAGTGTCTACTCTTTGATATACTATCTTTCCATATATTAGTATTTGTGCTCTGAGTTGAGATTGGCCTGGTTTCTTGATGTAAATATGACAGGGTACAGAAGATGATGTTGTAAACTGGCTACATGGAAACCGACTATGGAAAATGGCCAAGGACCCATATGACCCGTTATGGATCAAAGGAGGTGGGCATTGCAACTTAGAACTCTACCCCGACTACATCCGTCATCTTTACAAATTCATTTATGATATGGAAACCATGACCACAAAAACCCGACTTACAAAGATTAAACAGAAGCTCCGAACACCAAAAAAGTCGAACACTGGGAAGTCAACCGCTAATTGTTGTTGTATAAAATTCGGGAAGCCAAGCTGCCCGGAATGTCTGAAACCTCAGTGCCCGGAATGTTGTGACCTGGAGTGTTTGCGACCTCGCTGCTGTCATCTGAAGTGGAACTGGTGCTGTTGCAGGTGGTCAAAACCGAAATGCTCAGATTTGAAATTACCTAAATGTTCTCCTTGTTTGAGATGTGGATGTGGATGCGGTTGTGGATGTGGATGCTTTACATGTTTATGCAAGTGTCTACGGATCTCTTGTTGGTGATATAGATTTGTTTTCAAGATCACGTGGGTATACATGTTTGGATTTCTAGCAGAGAAAGGTTATAGACATAATTTAACTGCTTGTATAGATTTTCTTTTTTTTTATGATTAGCCTGAAGATGGTAAAACATTAGGAATTGAGTATTTGATTGTCAATTGGTTCTCTTTAACTTTGGTCGATTTTCTCAAGATGCATTTATGGAAATTCACTAGATAATATGCAATAGTGAAACCACTTGCTTGGATCATGATGTGTTCAAGATCTTTGATTCAGAAAGAGCTACTTTGCAATACTTGAAACGATGAACAATTGACCCTGACCTGTGTGTCAAGATTGTTTGATAATTGTCTCTTAGACCATTAACTAGTGAAATAAAACCAGATGCATTCTCCCAGAACCAATGAAGGTTTACTAAAGCAGCATGTTCACCATTGTGCAGCAACTTCTGACATTTGTTCGATTAAACTTTGGTATGCAGGTTAAACTATAAACATACAAAACGAAAGAACAAATACCAAGCTTTTCAACTTCCCAAATTTTACATTCAAATCAATATGAATATCCATATCCAATTCCGGAATTGCTACACTTTTAGCAAGTTCTGTCACTAAGAATGCTACTGCTCATAAGTTGGCACAGAAGTTCATGATAATCTTCTTGTATCAACCGTTCAGCTCCATACGAATTGCAACACTTCAAAACTAACTCAACATTGAGTTGAATGGCCTTGTAATATGCCATTATAGAAGAGTAAGTTTCTACTTGATTGAAGCACTTTGATTCCTTTTCAGGGTAGCCAATTTATGCTTCATTGTTTCTGCATGCTTGCTTAGTAGACCGCCTGAAAGTTGTAGAGTTCTTAATCTTTTAACCAGTAAAAACTTAAAAAGGAACACGCCTGCTTACATGTAACCCTTTTTAGGCACTTGACCTGATGGGTGTGGTTTAACACTTAATTGACATGATTTCTTTTGTATACGGTTAAACCAGCATTGCTGCATGCCCTCAAGAATGCATATTTTCTTTATATGTCCAGGATTTTTATTCTAAAAAGGGGTAATTAGAGCAAGTGAGCAACCTAGTTTGGATGGTATTTTTGGTACTCATACTTGTTAACACGGGTTACAATATATGTTTGGTATTGTGGCAGGGACTATAGACGATACTTTAACTTTTAAAGAAAACAAACAGATTGACTTTTACCTGGTCTTGATATAAGGTGAATACGAGAACGAGGTCCTTCAAACATCCAACTATCTTCATCCAACGTTCTAACTTCCTTGTTTAGTGTAGCCATCAAATCGGACTTTAAAGCTGAAATATTGCAACACTAAATCAATTAATATTTGTACATACATTCTTCTTCAGAAATCCCCCCTTACAAAAAAAAGATAGAACTATTCACTAACAACATGAAACTTGGCTACAATTTCGTCGTTTGTAACTTTCTTCTATGTGTAGGCTCATGAATTATACATTACTGTGTGTCGAATGTTTGCAATTGACTACACTCAACCAGTACTTTAGTATGAATGTTGCAAAATACATTACTGCTATTCACAACATCATCCATTAATTCGTTATAATTAGACTTCGAATAATTATGATTTCAAGACGGATACACAAATAAATGTTTACCATACCAAGATCATGTATATCGTAGTAACTCATAACAAAAAATTATTCAACTTCTAAGTATTCTTATGATCAGAGACATCATTTCCTCGTACTAATGTACTATAAACATGTTGACACGGCTAACCTGTTTATTATAAATTTTAAATACTAAATTTTGTTAAAAAATTAATAACACGAAAATCTATACATATACTATATAAGTATATAGGGGCTGGTTACAAGTATTAAAGTAAAACAAGTATTAAAGTAAAACAAATAGGATAATATCTTGACCATAAAAACTAATGCACGAAGATTCACACAAATATATACACTGATGCACGAAAATTTTCATGATACACAATGATTTTCAGTTAAAAGAAAAACATTAATACTTGTTTTATTTGACCCAGAATCATATATTATATATATACACAAAAACAAACATGGTGAAGATTATTATAAGGGTTTTATATGAACCTCGAAGAGCCTCATCTTTACGATCTTGGATGGTAATAAGATCGCTTGGGAAATTGACTTCATCGCCGCCTAATGACGACGATATTGCGTTGCCTCCGATGATCGCCGTCGTCGATATAGAAGACCGTGCCGGTGATGACGTCAGCGAGCTGTTGCTCATTTTTGTGTATTTCAAACCAAATTGAAGTGTTTGTAAAATAATAGTTTCTGGGAACTTTCGATAGTTACAATACTACCCCTTAAAACTTTATTGGCTAACAAGCATTTATGAATTGAAAATGATATATTCTCTTAAAATTAACCTAAAAATTTTCACGATTCACGTCATCTGGTTAAGAGGATTTTTAAGCTATTTTTTTAAGAAGGATTTATCATTTCCCTTTATGAATTTGTCAATACTCGAGAAAGTTTTAGGAGACGATTAAAGAAATATTTTGTACATTTGATTACTAACTCGACCTGTCATTACCTGAATAAAATAACTTTATCTGTTTACCTGGTCGAATATGCCGTCTTTTTAGATAATAGATATTAAAAGTTCACAATTAAGTTTAAATTTCATATTGATTGGAGTCAAGCTTCAAATAAAGTCAAGTTAAAGTTCAACCTTCAAATTTAAGGATGAGTGTCAAGTGCATTCACTCTCAAGCTCATCAATTAGGTTATATCCATGCAATCAAATTTGAAATGTCATGTTTGGTTTTCAAATGTGTAGCTTGTAATGCTACTTTTATATATCTCGTATGCATAGAAAATACGAACATTGCATTTTTTTCTTCGTGATTGTTCTAACTCCATAAGACGATACCTTATAATAAGTAAAAATTGTTTAAGACTACTTCGTGGAGGGTAGCATAGTTGTCGACTCATTGTTTTTTACTCGATTCGAAAACTTGATTTTTTGATTCGTGACTCAAAATGTGATTCGGATCGTAAGAGTTAGGATATTAAATAATATATATTTTAATAATGATAAGTATTTATTGTACAGATATAATATTATATTCATATATTAAACTAAAAATAAAAAAAATACTATTGAAATAAAATCAAATTTAAAAGCATATAAAAGAATATGTTTAAAATATAAAAAATATTTTTTTTTTTGACTCGTAACTCGTATCGACTCGAAACGTGACTCGCTCGACTCGGACGAGTCTGGGGCAAAATCGAGTCATCCATCGAGTCGCCTCATTTTCACTTTGTTTTGACTCAACTCGTACAAGTCGACTCGTGACTCGTACGAGTTTGACAACTATGGAAGGTAGACAATTGATGTTCAAATGGGACACTGGATTAAGCAATTCTCATCCGAGTTAAAACTTTTCTTAAAAAGGTTTAAGTTATAGATTAGTTATACACTTTCAATTTCGTCCCATTGTAAGTAATAAATTTCAATTAAATACCAATATTTTTAAATTTTGTTTTAATGTATGCTACATATCAAAATAAAAGATACCAATATATCAAAATAAAAGATACCCATGTATACAATGAATTTTCAAATTTTGGTTTTAATATAACAACACGTCATCAACAAAAGTTGTTTTAATTTATAGTAAACAAGTATTGACGTTGATATTAAAACAAAATTTGAAAATACCTTACTTATATTGGTTTTCTATATATATATATATATAGATAAAAGTGAATATAAGGCTGTTCCATATCTAAGCTTAGGTATGAAACCCCTCACGTACCAATTTTTTTTTAATATTTGTTGTATACTAAATAAATGATCTGGGCCCCATAAATTTTATGGATTAAAAAACAAAAATGTGAGTATTCCATACCTAAGCTTAGGTATGGAACAGCCTTATATTCACCTCCCCCATATATATATATATCAGACAAAACAAAATATATATATAACCAATTTATGACTTAAACCTTTTTACAATGAATCATGCACCTATACTGATACATCTATAATACACTTATACACTCAAGTCCCATGTAGCCATGTAGGTTTAACTTAAATGGCTCTCCATGATTCTAATCTCAAATTCTCAATATAGTACTACAGTATTTTGCAAGAAAAAATTATGACATTGATTTGGATTCACAAACACACTACTTTCACAGTTATTACTAGTTTTAAGACATCCGACTAACAATCAAACAATTTTCCGAAATTTTAGTTAGATCTTTATGGGATGGGAGCATAAAATACCCACCTTCAAGGCTTCAAGTACAACTGTACAAGCAGGAAACCTAAGCGGCTAAGCCGCAACATGATAGAGTTCATTAGTACTAACAACAGCCTGCAACAGCTAAAACCAATATCATGTTACAAAACCCAAGTGGCTTCTATGATACCGTTTCCAAAACTTTGTTCGATGAAATAACAAACGTTTTATGCTCCCATCCCATAAAGATCTGACTATCCTTTTCTGCTATTTTTGTTAGAGACTTACAGTGGAAATATGATGCAAGGATGAAGCCAAAACTGAAGTGATAGTACCTTTCACAAAACAAGGCGGTTGGTAGTTTGGTACAAGGGTTGTGCAGTCAAGTATAAGCTTCCTTCTAAGACTATTATATTAGTAATGAGAGCTTTACCTCGAGCGATATTAAAAGACATTTGTACATACTATTCAAATATACTTAAGCTTCTTTAGTCTCCGAGGAAAGAAGCCCCATTTGCTGTGTGAGTTTCTGCATATGACCAGTGGGGCTTGCATTTTCCAATGATTTGGCTCCACTTTCCTGCATCATATAATCAGTAATTGGAGTCGAATCCATTTCGTGTGCAGTACCGACCTCTGGGAGGGACTCAAGAATCTGCCATGCTGGGTCAACTTCATGAAGTAACTTCTCCAGATCAGCCACCGAATTAATATCCATGTCCATCTCACCATCAGGAAGGAAATTTCCATTTTCTGAAGGAAACATATACGGTTCAATGGGCGTACCATCTGACTCGATGTCAAAATTAGGTATAAGAGGCAATTCTGGACCAGCGCTTAGTGGGGTTGTGGCAACCACATCAGAATTTGATTCAACTAGTGCAGATTGGACGTCAGTTACCTCTGGTAAACAAAACTGACTTGATGTTGGTGGCAGGACCTCTTGAAGTGTAACTCCCGAGCCACTGCCATTCTGGAAAGACTCCAATTGAGGTGAGGGATTATCAAAATTTGAGATTTGCCGTAGCATTGCTTCTGGTGAATCATTAATGGGGGGATCATTATGGCCATTTGAAACAGCTTGATCTTGTCTAAGTCTGCGTTTTTTACTGCCTTCTGTTATGAGTTTTGTACTCTCGTTCTGCTGCTGTACAAGATGGGCCAAAAATCCCGGGCTGTTCATTGCTTTTGCCAAGAATGACATCATTTGTTGTTGCCTTTGTTCCATACCTTGAAGACGCTGCACCATTGATTGCATTTGGTTATTAGTCGATTGTTGTTGCTGTCTCACGAGCTCCTGCATTAGTACATTTTTGTCCCTCTTTAGCCTCTCGACTTCTTCCTCTAGACCAAATTTTCCAACCTCAACACATGCACCCACTGAAGGGGTCTGTTTATGTGATGGCTGTGGCTGTGGCTGTGGCTGTTGGTTAAGTCCTGAGGCGGATTTTCGACGAACGATGGTTTTTAGAAGGTCTTTTTGGCCTCGTAAGAATCCCTCATTTGCAAATTCCCAGCGGTCGGGATCAACTTTCCTAAAGCCCTGTTATTCCCGACAAATAATTAGAAACAACTTGGCGCACAACTCATAATCATACATGATATTTGCGTATTAAAATGTAGGAACTGGCAAAACGTTTCCTTATCCATCAACATGTTCAAAGTTGTATTATCAGTCTGCAAATCTTCACAAGATGAAAATAGAAAGAAAAACAAGAAAATATCTTACACTCTTACAGTTCAATAAGACTATACTTCAGGTACCCTGATGCCAATGGGAGATCTTCTTCAGATTGGCCAGAACATTAAATCGTAATATAGATGATTAACTAATGCATTGATGGGCACATGTTATTTCAAAGGCGCATCTGTAAAACACTTATACATTAAGGTACTAAGAGTTCTATTAATCCCAAATATGTTATACATATGCTTCACCCAAATTAAAAATCAAACTTTTGCAATGACTTGTGCAAGATCTAAACCAACATCCCTGAAATATTGTAAAAGTGTCATTTGAGAACTTAAAGAGCTATTAATCACATTTTCAAGGACAAAACATACACATTTCTATGCTCACTCACTTTGGGTTGAGAGAATTTTGGTGATAATAAAAACCAAGATAAAGCTAATACTATTGTGAGATAACCACATCGTAAGCTAAAGTCCCCAACAGGCACTATACCTTTCTTTTATTTTAGTATAGCTAAGTTTAAGCCTAATTCCGCCCCACCCTCCCCTCCTACATGGCTACTCAACCGATGTTCACCAAAATATGCCCAAAAGTATCACACTCGAGAAGTGTACTTTTATGAGGCAAGGAAAAAATTGTGTAAATACACTTCACATTTAAAAGCTCAAGTTGGAGCATATGCATAAATCGTAACACACCAGCTCCCAATGCCAAGATATCATGGACAGGCTTTCTCAAACATATATATCTGCCCTTACAAGACTAGGCTATGCTCACACCTTATACATCACTCAATATATTACTTATACATTACAATAAGCTTGCAATCAGGTTTTTTTTTTTTGCTAATGGAAACATTCTAATATCAGTAGCCAGTACTTCCACTCAATTCTCTCTCACTACGTTTCTTCCCCATTACAAATGAATCGATTACTTCTATTGACCATTTAAAATGTATCCAACTTTTACACAATGACAGGCATCAAACCCAAATAAGTGTTTGTCAAATGTATCCGGCTTTACACAAAATGCTATGATATATGTATCGTACTTTAAAACTTGCTATTGCATGCATCAAACTTTCAATTCATTGCTATTATATGTTCCTGGTGACCTCTTCATCACGTGACCACTATTTTACTGATGCGGACGTCATCAAAATAGGTTTTACCGGTCATAAGATACATAAAATAGCAATGAACTGAAAGTTCGATACATACAGTAACAAGTTTTGAAGTAGGATCCATAAACAATAGCGTTTCGTGTAAAGTCGGATACATTTTTAAAAAAAAACACTTGACCCTAAAAACAAACAAACAAACAAAAAAGCCCATCCCAATTTCATTACAATCAATCATATCATATCATATCATATATAAATATAATAATAAAAAGTGAAATGAAAAATAGATAAAAAAAAAGGGGAAGTGAAATGTATACATAAGTATTGAGCTGGCGAACAAAGCTAGAGAAATTATTATGTTTAAAATACTTGGGCAAAAGATGAGTAGAAAACTGAGGTGGGTCATTAACAATGAAAGTGTTGTTAGTGGAGCTCCAAGAAACAACAGAATCGGTAGATGGGTCATCAACCATATCATATGTTTTTGATAAGAAAGGCGGAAGGGTGGTGGTGTTCACTATCGGCATCGGAGTTGGTGCCGGAGCCGGATCCGGATCCGGAGCCCCGTTGTTGTTGTTGTTGGTAGGTGGTTCCATGGGAATGAAATGAATGTTGTTGTGGGGTTTAATTTAAGGGGTTTTGGATGGTCATTTGTTTGAATTTTTGAATACAGTGAGTGAGTGGGGGTTTGATTTCTCTCATTGATTTTTGGGGTTTTTATTAGACAAAAATATTGAAGAGAATGGATGGAAGTCTGGAATAGGGAGTGGAGAGCAAGTTTCTTGGATTCAGTCAATTAGTCAAGTGTGTTTTTGGTCCCTGGATTTATAATCGTTTTACATGTATGACCTATATATTTTCAACTTTTAGGAATTATTGAACCTCGTTTTTATGCAGAATATTAATAGAAGAAAGTCTAGAAATCAATAAATAAGCATAGATATATATATGATATATATATATATATATATATGTTTTTGATTTGGGAATGTATGAATATCTAGATTTTGTTGTTGGATCTTAAAAAGAAGAGGAAAAAGATGAAATGAGTGTTATAGACTTAAATGGATGATTATATCATCACTAACGGAATAAAACTAACGACTATTAGTGGGAGTGACCTCTGACAACGAAAATGGAAAATACAGGGATAGTTAGCAACGAAAAAAAAAGTCCAGGGAGTCAAATGTGAATAGTGCCAACCATAGGGACCATTTGTGACATTTTCTCTAAAATTAAGGTATTGTCATTGGGTTTGTTTGGTTAATAAGGTTGGATTTTAAAATTGGATATCAAGATGATGGGCATATTTCAAAGTTCAAACCCAACCATAAGATTGGATTTTAAATGGAGATTTCTATTGTCACCCTCATTTTCAGAAGAAGTTTTTAAAAAAAGAATCAAAACCTGACAATAGAATAACACTTTTTAATGAATTCCCATTCCCAATTCAACTCATTAAGAAACCCATGTCCATAGTAATTTACAATATCAAAACAAAATAAGAATAGTTAATTACCTGCAAGTGACTGGATGATGTTTCTGTAACCATTGAGTGTTCCTATAATTATATGATATCCATTCAAACAATTAATTAAAATTAGATTACTACCATACTTTTTATATTATATTATAGGTTGTGATGATCAATTAAAAAGATGAAAGGCAAATGACAATCTATCTTACATGATTCTTCTGGAGTTCCAAAGATTTCTTAAGTTCCCTGACAACCTGTTCCATTATTGGGCGTGTTTCTCGTTGCTCACTCAAGCAAGCATATGCCACATTTGAGAAGATTTCAATTGAGTTTGAGTCCATATTTTTCCGCATATCGGGATCTATCATTTTATCAAGCGTTTTGTTCTTGCAATGTGATCTGGCGAACTCAGCAAAATTCCAATTATCCTCAGCTTGCTCGTTTGGAGTAGATGCTTTCCTCCCAAACAAGACTTTTTATATAAGAACTTGTGTCTCATTATGGCAATAGTACATCTAGATTAATGAGACACAAGTTCTATGATTTAATAAATATTATCATAAACATGGATATTAAAATACTTTTTGATGGAATTGTGGTGTATAAAGGCTGATAGTACATCTAGATTAACATTTGTTTCTTTTTTTAGAGACGTTAACTTGCCATGGTTTTATATTCCTACCTTGTCATGTTGCAGAGAAAGAGACACTGGGTGCTCAAAGAGCAGGTCTGGATAACATGCTGAAAGATATGAAACGAAAGGTGTGCTCCTTTCTGGTTGAGATATAATTTTCATAGTTCTGTTACTACTGCAACCGTGATTTGGTATCATCTCTTACAGTTTGGGTTGAGATGTATATGTTTGTCAGTTGATACTTCTGTTTTTGTTTGCTTTAGGATGATATACTCCCAAAGTTGATGGTAAAGATGTCATACTTGGAAATCATTGAAAGACGAGAGCCTGTTCTTGCAAGGAAGGATTATTGAGGTGATAAGGGCTGGGCTGTTCTTGCAAGGAAGGATTATTGAGGTGATAAGGTATGCAATTGTGTCTTGATCTGGCCATTACAACTACAAATAATATATCTTTTAAAAATAGAAAAATCTCTTAAATTTTTAAGGTATGGACCTGCATACTCAACTTAATGGTTTGTCAGCCCCTGCTTTACCTAAGTTCTGTTACTTTTGTATTCACTTTTTCTTCTCGAAGCATGCATTACTCAGAAAGTAGCTGTTATAATTAATTGCAATGGCTGCTATCTTCTTTTATATCTAACTTGCCATTACTAAGCCCGGGTTCGATTGTTGGGAACATGTTATTAAATGATCTTTGGTAACATCAGAATGCGGTTTTGTGTTCTTTGAAGGTGAATATAACAAGAGCTTGTATCTTTTTTTGTAAAGGGACATAATGGGCACTGGGCATGTTGGGTAATTTGTCCTGGGCATGTTGGGTAATGTTCAAAATAAGTTGGTCACTTTCAAAAAGCAAGCTCATAAAAATTTATTGGCTTTACCAATCGGTTTATGATTTTTGCGTTTTTAGCATGGCCAAACAAGTCTTGCCTTTATTGGAAAACAATTTAACTCGAAACAAAAGTTCTGTCTAAAGCGTGGATCAAAGTAATATATATTTATGCGGAAGGATCTTTTATTTATTTGATCATTTTGATGTTCTCTAGAAGTAGAGGTCGCAAGATCGACAGGTTGGGTTGACAGGTTGGGTTAAAGATTAAAATGGGTTTGGGTTGAAACATATCATTTTTAGTATTGATGGAAACGGGTCAGGCTAGGTTTGGTTGACCTGCATTTCTGCAAAGTGTTTATGTAATTATTTTTTTTTATAATTACTAAGGTTTTAAGTTCTGATCACAAAACCAATAATTATCTAAATGACTAAATCTTTAAAGAAACTGGATTTAAGAGGTTTCATGCGTCAAATATAGAATTGGACATGGTTCCCAGTTTAGCTTAAGTATTTGCTTTGACCCATATTTGCTATAAAAGATAACCCAAATCGTTACCACAAAATTGAATTGGTTACAATTGACACCTCGGCTAGAAGGCTCATCTAAATTTTGCGTTGCATGTTACACAGGTGACTGACGATGTTGCCATTGCTGTTAAAGTTTTCATCTAAATTGCCACCTCTGCTAGAAGGTTCATCAAAATCCAGTTTAGCTTAAGTATTTGTTTTGACTAGCGATGTTGCCATTGATGATATTGGAGCTTTAGAAAAAGTGAAGGATACATTGAATGGCCTGTTTGACCCTTTCCGCAAATTTGACCCATTTCTACTTTTTTTTCTTTCCAAATCTTTTGATTCATGTATATGGTATTATAGGCCTTTATCTATATGACTGTGTGTATTGCTTTAGCTATATGTATTGCTTTTGGTTTCCGCAAATATAAAGTAGACATGCATAGTTGCATCTACTTATATAAGTCGATTGTAGTAAAAAGCATTCAACATTCTTTAGGTCTTATTGAATATGCATATATATATTTTCACTCTAATAGTCTTATATATGTTACGAGTAAATTATATAAATCAATGTAACTTTTTTAAGTCAGTTCGGATTTACATATGAATCAATACATTTTTTTGTTCAGCAACATCGCACTTGCCTTTATCTTAATTGCCAGTTTCTACAATGGGTAATTATTTTTTCTTTGTAAAAAATGCCTTGGTTACATGCTTAATGTATTACAGATTTTATTTTTTTTAATAGTAATAGTTCATCAATTGTTAACTTTGCGTGTTTGGTTCACTGAATGTTTTTGGAAGGAATGAAATCTGTCAAAGGAATTGGAATGGAATGGAATGGAATTTGACTGAATATTTTTTGTCTTTTGAAGATTCAAGTGACGGACGGAATCTGATTCCTTCCCAAACCCCCCAGGAATGGAGATTCCATCAAATAAAGGAATGTTTACATTCCAACGGAATGAGATTCCTCCATCTTTGAACAACCAAACACACTCAGGAATGGAATTCAATTCCAATTCCATCAGATTCCATTCCATTCCAGTGAACCAAACGCGACCCTAACGTTATATAACTTGGATTAAAATAATAACACTCATTTTCATAAAAAAGTTTAAATACTTTAAAAAGCCTGTTTTAAATTTTCAAAATTCTCTTTTCCGAAAGATTTTTGAAATTTCTTATACTATTGACTTTTATAAACTTTTGTTAAAATAATCAGATCGTATAATTTAATAATCACATAAAATATTAAATGTGATTATTGAAATATATTTTATGATTATATCTAAGAAATTGATAAATTATAAGGGAATAATAAAAAAATATTTTTGAATACTGCGCTATGTTTCTGAATAGCAATTCCTAGTAATAATAACATTTAACTTGATAATCACAATTTTTTGTGTGATTATTATCCAATAAAATGTGGTTTGAAATTTTAGCAATAACCGTGATATATATATATAATATATATATATTCATATAATCACATAAAAACAATATGTGATAATTAAGCTATATGGTGTGTTTATAGTTAGGAAATTATGAGGAATATTTGTTCCAATTTTTTAAAAATAGTATTTATAAGTTATTCGTGTAAAAAAACTCCAAGTTATTTTATTTTGTATAAAAGTGTTTAGATATTTAAAATGTGAATTTTAAAGTGTTAATACCTTTTTATTAAAGTTATTGTTTTTATCTTAATCTAAATTCATATAAATATTATGTGTGTGTGTGTGTATATATATAATGCTAGAAAAAACATAAAGTTGAAGTTTGTATACAAAGAAAATTAAAATATAAATATTGTTTACTTTTGATAAACTTAGATTGAGTTATAAAAATGATCTTATGCTTTGTAAAAAAGTTACAAAATGGTTCTTATAGATAAAAACAAAAAAGAGTAAAATCATTATTTAAAAATTTTAGGAGGTATAAAGGATTATCGGTGAAACAAATTTTCAAATAAAAAACATTCCTTGTTATTTTTTAACTTAAATGACGAAATGTAAAATTTAAAATAAAGCACAAAGTCCAATCCATTAAATTAACTTATAATATCATGTATTAGTTATTGGTTATAATATGTATTATATGACAAATGTTTGTTTGTTGGTATTTTGCTCTTAGTTTTTTCTCTTTCATTGTCTATGAACTATCAACCTATTAGGTAAAGAAAGAGAGGAGAGAGTGACGATTCAAACTAGGCTATGCTTTATTGGTTTATGGTTACGATATTTTGACTTTGGAACTTATACATTGAATAAGGTTCACATTTGGTGTAAAAATACCTAAATTTGTACGGTAATAATAACTTTTCTAGTTTCACTCATTTTTGGCTTAGAAATAAAAGAGTATTCAAGGTATTTTTATAAGGTTACCTAATTATCTTTAAATTAACCAAATATTCTTAAAAGCAAACAAACATATTATTGAATTCAAATTCATATGAATAACAATGTGACCAAAATAACTACATAGCAAGTATTTGTTTGACAATTTTATTATATGCTTGAAGGGTGACAAATACAACAACATATATAGCATAAAATCATTCATTTAAAAAGCCTTTAACATCATCATCATATTACACACTAAAAAAAATCCTATATCATCAAAAGTTCGCTTAATACGATATTTACAATGTATTTCTATCTTAGTATAATTCTCATATTACATCACCAGAAAGGATGTATTTTACAATCCTATGAAAGATGAGGGATCAAACTTGTATTCTACACAAACTAAATTTTCACAGTGAAGAAAAAAAAAAGGAAAAAACAGTCATGAATAAGCAAACCGGTGAACATTTCGATCTCTGAGAATTCCAGTGTAAAGAGCCATTCTATTAGCAGGCATACTAACTTTCTTTTTACCCCCTTCATCTTTGAATAATGACGAATTACTCCTCATCTTTTGAAATTTCTTACTTTGAAGTCTCTTTCTAAACTCTTCCCCATTCCCACTTGGTTCCATCACATCTTTTGCAAAGTGAACTTTCTTTTTCTTTTTCACCTTCTTCTTACCATCTAATGAAAAAAAAAAAGTCAAAACAAAAAGGTCAACAAGACTATAGAAAAAGTTTGACTTGATCAAAGTCAAACAACTTCAAGAAAGAGACACAAACCTATAGAGATGCATGGTCTTGGCTGGTGGGTTATGGTGGTGTTGGTTGTTTGTTTCTGGAGGTGGAAGGCAAGGAGGATGACGGTGCCGGAGACGGCAGCCATGGCTGTCGCTAAAACCATCCCATTTGTAGCAAAAAGTGATGATGATGACATATTAATGAAGTTTTGTATATAGTCTTTGTTTTGGTGATATTTTGAAGATGGGAAAAATGGGTATGAGAGAAAGTGATGAAAGAAGGATTAGAGAAGAATTGTGATAGAAGTTTGAAGAACAAGAATGAATGAATGAATGAATGGGTTATGGTTGGTTTCTTTGGTTTCTTGAAAATAGGAGTCACTTTTTATTTTTAAATATAAAAAGTGGGAAAATATGGTTCGTTAGTTAGTTTACTACAATTTCATTTTTTATTATAATCCTTTAAAAAAATTTCCTGACTTTTGGTTCATCTGGTATGTTCACTTGATCCCGTTCGACCGGTTGACCCGACCGATTCAACATAAAAATGATTGTAAACATGTACTAAACTGAAATATAAACTATAAATATAAACTATAAAATAAGGTCATGAATTAAAGAAATAGAAACCCAAATTTCAATGTTAAACAATATCAACTTTTTAGAAACAATAACAAATAAAAACAATAACAAATACTAACAACCCAATGAAAATATAAAACTTCAAAACAATATTTAAAATATTATACAAGCTATGTAATAAAGTCCAATTATTATATAGTATATGGGTAAATAGTTAACTAAACCAAAAGTTGATATACACTATGACTATTTTTTTTTCTCTTTTTTTGAAAAAAAAAAGAAATAAAGGAAAAACTCTTTTGAATCGGGTCTCGGTCAACATGGGCCAACAGGGAACCTTTCCGGTTTTTCAAAAACAGATAAAAGGCAAAAAAGCAGATGAAAGGCAAAAAAGTAATCATGATTGACCCGGTCTCCTGACTGTTCACCGGTTTTACTGGACGGCTTAACCTGAGTTTTAAAACATTGATTCTTGCAAAAGGTTTAGATCATCTTAGGATCAACTTCAAGCAATAAGCACATGTCTTTAGATACCATCCTAAACGGATTTAAACATGTGACCTATTTCTAATAAAGTCTTTCATAATGGCCACACAAATCATTTACGATGGAGGAATGATATCACTTGATTCAGAGACCAGTGATTCTTTCTTCTTTATTTATTCGGAGTATGATGAATGATCAATACAATTATGCTTATTTTATATAAAATAAATATGCAGATTTTGTTAATTATAATCTTTAAAGTTATGGCTAACACATGATAAATTATTATATATAAAAATAATCATCTTTTAAATATATTTTCATTTGTCATTGCGAGTTAACCATATATACTATTAAAAGCTATGATTAGCAAACTCCTAGATATAATATTTGTTTGATTAGATTAAGTTCAAAAGTATAGTCATCATTTATTATTTTCTTTATAAGATTGATTATGATAAAGAATGTTTGAGTTTAAAAGAGGTTCATTGAGGTGAGCATGACTAAACTTTTATTATTTTTTATATTTGTTAGAATTGGCCTTCATCGGGTAACAATCAACATATGTCATACTAACTTAAATAATGTTTTTGTAAGGTTTCATAAATGATGTAGATTAGTAACATAATAGTAAAAAGTAACCCACTAAATATAAAATCGATATCACGGTCTTAACAAACTATTTTATTGGCGGTTTTTAAATTTGGATTTTTCTAACTAATGCTCTATAAGCACTTGTTAAATGTGTTTAATGAAGTCATATATTTCCATGGAAACCAAAAATCATGTTAAAAATGGAAAGTTTTGACTTATTTAATGTTTATTAATTACTATTTTAAGCTATAAAAAGAAACCTTAAGATCAATTAATACTTTTTAACAAGTACCTATAAGACACACTAATTGGAAAAATCCTTTAAACTTTTGTGGAGGTATTATATTTTTAGTTAATAAATGTGTTCATTTTGATATAACAAAAACTTCATTTTACTAAATAAAACAAGACTCTCAACCTAGTATAACGCCCTTAATAAATATTTATATAACAAAAGCTTTTTTTTACTAAACAAAACAAGACTCCCAACACGGTGTAACGCCCTTAAAATAAACAATTTATTTATTTTTATATAGGAATATACTTAAGTGTTATTTTATACTAGGGCTGTCAATACTCGACCCAACTTGAAACCGACCCGAACCAGCCCACTAACCTGATTTTTTTCGGGTTAGGTTCGGGTTGACCCATTGGGTTAACAGGTCAACCCGCTAACCCGAAAATATTTGAATTTTATATAAAAAAAATTTCATAGATTGACCCACCAACCCATTTGACCCGCCAACCCACGACCCATTTGACCTGAAATCAACCCACCAACCTGGCAACCTACCAACCCACAACCCATATGACATGTTTGACCTGAAATCAACCCGTCAACCCGCCAACCCACCAACCAATTTGACCCGCCAACCCGAATTTTTTCAGGTTGGTGGGTTGGGTTCGGGTTGACAGGCTGTGGGAAGGGCTGGAATTTCTGACCTGAAACTTTTAGTGGGTCGGGTTAGGATCAGAGATTTTCGACGTCAACCTGCCAACCCGAACCCATTGACAGCCCTATTAATTTATACTCATATTACACAATTGTTTTTTAAAAAAATCATGTTTATTTTAAGGGTGTTACACCCGGGAGGCTCTTGTGAGGCGTAGTGTGGTGGTAGAGTCGGTTTTGTGTCCCTTGTGTGGTGATTGTATTGATTTGGTAGAGCATTTGTTTATGGCATGTCATTTCTGCCAAATGGTGTAACTTGGGGTTTGCCTATGTCTCCAGCATTCAGGATTTGCTGGGTTTTGATAGTTTTGTTTCTGGTAGTGCTAAGAAGAAAATGGTTGTTTATGCAGCAATCCTGACAATTTTTTTGGAACATTTGGAAGATGTGTAATGAGGCGGTGTTCAAATCCCTGCGACCATCAGTATCAAAGGTTATCAATGAAGTGAAACTTATGAGTCTTTTACGGGTCAAAAACAGGTCTAAGTGTGTAGGGCTTACGGGCGATGGATGACAAAGGTTTGAGATCTATCATGCAGGGACGGATCTACATTGGAAGTTACCGGTTCAAGCGAACCAGGTAACTTCCGAACCGTAGTGGTACGTATAATAGAGATTTTTTAACGAACCACTAGTTTTGGAGTGATAGATCCAGATATGAACCAGGAAAAAAAAATTCCTGGATCCGTCACTGCCTAGAAGTGCACGACATTAAGCGAATGGATAGCAAGACGATAAGGCAATTTATCACCAAGTTTATGGATGAAATGCTATAGATAATGGGCCTAAACGAATCTCAAAGATTGTCTGGATTAATCCATGGTTTGCGTCAAGACCATTGGTAGAATTTATCTCCACAGGCCTACCAGTCACGTAGTAAGGAGTCTTGAATAAAATGTACGCTTATATTCGGGCACGGGAGACCGTTGTTAATAGGAAGTGACAAGGTTACAGAAGTCGCTAGGCGCTCCTAGGTCGATCAACTAGGGAGTTGGGAGTACTCGGGTCTATGCGAGGAGTACTCGTGGGGTCAAAGCGGACAAGTCGGGGAGTACTCGGAGTAATCGGTCGACTCGGGTTGACTCGTCAGCGAGTACTCGGGGAGCTTTGCAACAGTGGGAAGTGATTAAAGTGGAGAGCGTTGAAGGCAAAACACGAGGGTGGAATAGAGAAACTAATCATAGGAGACAAGGTAGTCGCTATGACTGGCATTACAACCACCCCCTTAAATAACGGGAAAACTGAAGGCCAGGGGCCGGTCCAAGTGGTGTGACTTTCACAATGACTTTGGACATGAGACGAATAATTGTAGAGTTCTAAAACCACAATTGGAAGAGGCCTTGAGGCCAGGGAAGCTTGATCGTTTGCTGAAGGTATACGAAACCAGAAGAATAAGGGGCAAGCAGCTAGGTAACAAACAAAGAAGAGGTTAAAGATCGTGAGCGTTTTGACGATCCCATATTGTTGGTTAAAGGGAGAGAATCAGGGGCGAGAGGTAATGTGATCAGGAGAGAACCCCAAATATTAATTGTCATTTTCGAAGATTAATTGTTGTAGATAACAGCCATGGGAATCCGGTGGTCGTTAGTGCCACTGTTGGAAGGTAAATGGTGGCTAGAATTCATATGGATGCGGGAAGTGGGTGCGATATAATATACGAATGGTGCTTTGAAAAGCTGAGCTCGTAAATTCCCCTCACGGTTGGGAAGCAACCAAAAAAGGTAACAGAGCTTGTTACTTTTGTCATCATACGCTCAGAATCACTGTATAACATAATATTGGTTCGATCAGCCATGAAGAAGTATGGCATGATTGTGTCAACGATCCACGGAGCTGTCCAGTTCTCGACGCCCAAAGGTGCAAGGTGGCTGGAATCAAAGTATGGAAGGGAAATGGCTAGACAAACCCTACGGCGGAAGCTAAAAAATCCAAGGTGCATGTGGTCATGGAAGAATTTGCCGGTAAGGAGAAGATTTTCATTAAATCAGAGTTTCGGAGCAGCATATCCTTATTGGAGAACAATTGTGCATTGCATTTAAAAGAAAGTTAAAAGAACTACTCGCGACCAATGTTGATGTCTTTGCATGGAAGCCTGCAGATATGATGAGTATGTCCAAAAAAATCATGTTTGGAGAAGAAGAGTTTGATTCATAGCAACGGATAAGTCTCATGACTAACATAGAGATTGTACGGCAGAAAAAAGGGTCTAGCCCCGGATAAGAATAAGGTGGTAATGATATACCCCACCTTCGGAACTAAGACTATACCTTCGTACCTATGAAAAATCCTTATCATTGGGATGAAGCATTGACTTCGTCCACACGAAGCCTAGCCTTCGTCTGTATGAAGCCTTCCCTTCACTTGGCTGGCTTAAAGCCTTCGTACCCTGCACACGAAGGCTACCTTCGAGGAATTCACCACCTAACATAATAATCACCCACGAAGACATACCTTTGTGGCCTTATCTAAATAAGGAGATAACGCGCGTAATACCCCTTGCGATAAAGTAGGGATCCACCCATATACCTTACTCCCTCCCCCCCACCCCCAATTAAGATAGGATTCACCCATATCTCCACCACGTTTAAGAATTGTAATATATGGCAACTAAATTCGTTCGTTTTCACCTTCAAAATTTTTGTTGTATGAACCAGGACTTGGGTGATAAAATGTAATCTTAAAAGTCCCTTAATAGTGTGTAGAGTCAGTTGATGATCTATAAGAAGTAAGCTATAACATTTAGTATTTACAATAAAACTCTATACATAGCGTTTGTAGCTCCTAAGGAGGAAATAAGGGAGTCATCTCGAAAGACGCAAACGAATTGTTATTAGCTTATTTATAAGCAGTTGAAGATCCTTAAAAGCCTTTCTTTTGGGTTTACGGCTGTCTTTTTTTTCTTCTTAAAGGCAATCTATATAGACAAACATAGACTGAGGGCATTTTCGGCATCCATGCTCCTGTCAATGGCAAGATCTGAGATGTCACTTCTTGATGACAAGCCTCCACCTTATTCTGACTCCTAATAGGGCAATCGGGTTCAAGTAAAAGCCCGAACAGCTAAGCATCTCACAATTATTGCTTTCATAAAATTAAACACTGGAAACCGTTAGGGTGGTGGTCCATTGGCAAGGACTTGTGCCTCTCAATGTAGAGATCCCAAGTTTTATCCTTTACATAAACCTTATAGTGGCTACGGAGGTTCACCTGTTATGACTCCGGGCTCTCAATGCGAGTCGTCATGAGATTAGTCTGCTCGCAAAGCATGTGAGATCACTCAAGCTCGTAAAAGGGCAAATAAAAAGTAGATACAGAATCCCAGATGTCACGAGAAATCATAGTAAAATTACCCAATTCTACATGCCCTCAGTGAACAAATACGTCAAATGTCATTGACAGAAGTGAACATTGATCTTTAGTAAACTGGCCAAACTATCTTTTAAGACTATGATCGATTGAAACTTGATAGGTGACGAAGTCCGACCAATTTCTGTTGCATGAGTCATGACCACAACGTTCTGCGTAAAGTATATAGAAACTGCTTCTATCCTGGCTTATAATACAACAAAAACCACTCTGGCCAAGGGCAACATTCAATTGAACTATTGAAGAGCCACATGGCCCTTAAAAAGCCTTTATCACTCTCAAGAGAAATGGATTCTAGCCCATAAAATGAATACGATCTATGATAGATACCAATAGTATTGATGGCACTCTTACCCCTTATGAGACTATATACAAAACGGCTGATTTGGGTTACGTTTTATCTCTAATCAATTAAATGTCACACTAAACAAGTAACAAAAGGAAACATGTCAAACAAGTTGTAAATCGAATTGAGCAGTTATCGATTCTAGCATCAGTTGATACAGATTCAGCAAGTGTGAGATGCGGAATTCCGTAGAATTCCTTTGGGTTTGGTAACCAAATAAGAGGAATGACAATATTAAAAAATGAAGCTACAGGAGTAATGGAAGCTACAACTCTACAAGTCATGTGAGTCTGATAGAATGGTAGTAGTGTTGTTGAGCATAGAATGGAATTTGTATAGTATGGTCAAAGGTGGAGGTGTAGTCAAAAGTCTAAATAGTAGTATACGTTGTTTACGCAAATGGTTCATCACTGGACGTGTCGAATATCAAAAAATACTTTTGTAAAGATGGCTGGCGAATGACCATATTTTAAAGAAAAGGATTTAAAAAAATGAAAACGTTGAAAACCGAAATATATTCAAATGCGTAAAATCGAAAACATTCTGAATTGCTCTATAACCATGTTTAACACATTCATACGACAAAACTGCACATTTCAACCCAATAAGCAACCTGCTTGACGCGCCTTACCATCACTAGTTCCTATAGATCAACATTGCTACAAAGCAAGTCCGGTCAAAAACTACAAATTTATAGATTACCAAAATTCCTTCAGTAACTGACAATGTACTTGACAAGATACAAGTATATGTGACACTAAATTACAAATGAGGATGCTATAACAACAGTATAAAACTTACAACTTTAAACTCAAATCCCGTTAGCATAAGAAACATGAGTTCCTTGTTCTTGATGTATCCCTATCTTCAAGCCCTCGTACAAATGACCTAATGGCCAGGTGCTCGGATGCATATGTCATGAAAGCTGAAAATATTAAACCTCCCACAACCATCAATCCTAACCTGTTGATGCAAAATAAAAGCAAACATTAATATCGAACACCAGTACTCGGCAAACATTAAGAGATTTTGGATGTGTTCTCAAAGTGATTTTTCAGTGACCAGATTCAGAAAATAAACAGCTTTACACGTGCTGTTGATGTAATAATTAGATACACATATATTTGAATGTTTTGGGCAGATTATGATTATATAAAAATTAATATTAATAGATAAACGTGAAATGACCAATGCTGACATTTTTGGTTTAAAAAGAAAACTTGAGACTGTTTATCAATGAGAACCCAAAATCTCTCAAATTCGGCTAAAGAATGGGTTAATAAATAGAATGAAATTGATTATTCAAAACTTATTATTGGACCCCTATATAGCAAAACGATCAAAAGCAGAATATGTATATACAAACACTAAAACTGTTCGCATATACAAACGCTAAAACTGTTTGCGACTTTTAATCAAGTCCAGAAATTAAATCCGAACACCTCTAACTGTGAGAATACCTTGAAAACAGAGCTGTAATACCCATGATACAAGGCACTGCCGGGGTAGCAATAGCCAAAAAAGCCATTCCTAGCCCATAATACCACGTTGCTACATCACAAGACGCTTGTCGCTGATGACCTACAAAACCAAACAAGTTTAACATTTGAAGATGAGTCTAGCTTATAGGACGGCAACATGTGCATGTCGGGTAATGGGTCAAAATGGTAGTTTCGGGTAGGATTGGGTTGATCGACCCATAAGGCCATAACACTTTTTGTGCCAAAATTTTGTATCTTTGTACTTAACTAGTGCTTCAAGTATACAAACAAAACTATATTATTTCAATAGCAATCTACTCTTTGAATACAATGATTTTGAGAAGTTCTATCATTCTTTGAAGTAGAATGATAGGAACTAGAACAGCGGAAAGGATTATACATTAAATTTGAAAACAATATTTGATACCTTCTGACCCATATGAACTGTGTACCTCTTAGCTAGTTTCTTTTAACTTTAACCATTTGACCCGTTTGAGATTATTAAAACCCACCCATACTTTTGCTGGAATGGCAAATATAGGTTCTGCAACAAAGTGTAATAGAGAACAAACCTTTTTCAGAATCATAATCTAAAGATCCAGGACGTGAGGATCCTCCTTGACTTGCTACCATTTTCCCCCATTTGTATATTAGATGTAAATAACCTCCAAAAAGTAGAAAGAAAGCTGTGAAAGTCCACTCATATACCAGGAGCAACCCGGTCCATGGCTTTACTTGACGAGGTACAACTGAACCACCAAGTGCAAGGGCCACCACAGCAGACAAGAAACAGAAGAAAATAGAGACCCCACCAAGAAAAGCAGGGACCTTTGCATGTGCACCGTTTGAAAACTACAAAAAACAAATATATAAGCAATCGACATACATGTATATTTGGTAGAGGTGGAAAAATCAACAGGTTGGGTAATGGCTTGACTTGCAACACTTACATCCAAAATTTAGAAACTATTAAATAAATGATTGATTGATTAGTGTCAAATATCTTTAAAAACAGTAAGAAGAATACGATAATAATCCAAAATTTTGAAAAATGAATTACGAGACTTAGCACATTAAAGATATAACTGAACGACTTTAAACCCGTTCAATCCATGTATAATTAAAGGGTGGAAACTTCCAGCTCTAATACTTGATTGAATCTAATAAAGAAAGAGAGAAGAACCTGTGGACTAGAGTTGATGGTAGATGAAGATACTGCAGAATATGTAAGAGAACCTCCTGACCTAAATTTGTAGTATATGTGTCGGGCATGATCACATAGAGAACGCGTCTGAAACAAACATGAGAATAAACCAAGGGTCAGATAATGATCTTATAACTTATTAGGATTATGAAAAGAAAAGATATCTAAAAATTCTAACCTGAAGAAAAGATCGGTAGTAACAGAAAAGTAAAGTGAATACTGGTAGCAGGAAAAGAAATTTGACTAGAAAATCATCGTGAGGATTTCTGCCTCCTCCAGTTCCTGGAAGAGTTTCCTCTAATTGATCTCTAATATCCTGTCAATCATCAAAACATATCTTCAAAAGGAACAATGATAGAGGCCATATGGAGTAATAAGATATTTAATTAGAGGTGGCAATTTCCACTAAGTTACTTTTAAATGGGTCAAACTGGTTATGTTGTATCTATAACGAGTAAAATGGGTTAAATAAAATAAACTAGCTAAACAGGATGCGGGTCAATTGGCTCAAACATGTTGAAAGCCATGGTACGTTTTAAGCATACAACCTCTTAAGTTGTTTAATTCATAAAGTCAGATTAATACTGATATTATAAAGTTTATGTAGCCAATACAATAAAAGAAAAAAAGCAAAAGAAACTGGACAGAAAGTTTTCCAGGTACCTGTTACTACCTGTAAAAAACTCATTTTAACCCGATACCCAACTTCCACATCTATTATTTATACATAGACCAATAAAAAACAGAGTTTAAATCGAAGAAAATACCTGCCACACATCCACGGGTTTCACAAGCCATGAAGTCCACCAATCCCATGGTTTAAGAGGGCCAAGTGTATAATGAATAACACGGAGTTCTTTCGCATCTACCATCCACTGCATATAAGGCATTTTTAAATAGAGATTAGCATAATCTTTTCAACATCTTTGAAAACATAAAACTAACAGTTCTTATGAGAGAGTATACAATCTCCACAGAATCCCCAAAATAAGACAAAAGCCTAAATTGTTGACTACTCAGTATAGACGAGGTATAAGAATTACCTTGTTTGCAAGCATGTAAAGTCCAACATCTGCATTATAGAGAGTAGAAAGTCTTTCCATAGCTGGAACTGGTTTAGAATTCACTACTTCGGCAGAAATTTCAGGATCAAATACACGTGCACTCTCAAATCCAGTATAATAGGAGTTAAGAAAACCCTGGTCACCTAAAAATAAAAAAACATGTCAATGGACAAAGAGAGGGAGGTTCAAACTTTCTACAACAAAAAATAGAGATGTCAATTTCAACCAATTTACAGCTTTATTAATGAATGGGTTGATTTGGGCTATGTTTTATCTCTAATGGGTCCAGCAGGTAAACTCAAAAAATTTAGTTAAAAGGTAATGCGCATAGTGTGTTTTTGTTTCATACGACCTCTTGGATCATTTTATTCCAAATAGCTGCGTAACTAGATTACTAGTGCAAATATAGGTTTTGTAATTGAAGTTAACACACTAATTATCTGTGAAAAATGTGATTTTGTTTTTTTATTTTTGGACAAAAAGTGCTTCACGGCAACCGGCCAGATCCAACAGTTTCAACCCGTGCCAAATATCAACCCATGCTAAATATCACCCGTTCTGACCTGTACACAGTACCCTACCCCACACACCCATTTGACCCCTTCAACAACAAACAAATATATGAATAATATTTAAAATAGCATGGGATAACTGATAATACTTATTTTTTTTTAAAAGGATAATAAAAAGAATATTACACCTTTTTCCTGTGATGAAACAGAGAGCTAACTTATACTCCCCTATTCCAAATTATAAATGCAATAACTTCCAATTCATAGTTTCAAGTGTCGTTTACAATGCTATCATTTTTGGGAACTTTCAAGCTAATAGTACCTATTTCCCAAATCAAATGTTACAAACTTTGATGTCACTATTTTGGGATGACAACTATGCATTAGATATTAGTAGTCTTTTAATATGTTTGACCCATTCGACCAATACACTTTTTTTCTGAAAATTTAACCCATTTGATACGTTGAGGATGAAACCTGGCCCAAATCAACCCATTTATGAGGTAGATGGGTCAAAGTTTTCCAATTCTACTGTTAAGCTTACACACGTCATTAAGCCGCTCTGCCTAGTGTTGAAAAACTTTAAGTTTAGTTGAAGTGATGTTTTTCAGTACCTTCTCTCTTGCTTATTTGGTTAGAATTAATGCAGAAGGTATAAATTGCTAAGTATTTAATGGCGGAAATTTCGGTGTTTCGGTTGAGGACCGGTATGTGAAATATCGGTTTTTTCGGTGGTATTTCGGTGGTATTTCGGTACTTTTAAATATTAATATTTTATATATTTTATATAATATATCTATAGTTTTTTAATATATAGAAGTTTGCATATAATAT
>JAOXNX010000001.1:30148686-30158734 GCA_028566075.1 Solidago caesia
TATAATAAATAAATGACCTGGGCCCCATGAATTTTATGGATTAAAAAACAAAAATGTGAGGGTTCCATACCTAAGCTAACCTTATATTCACCTCCCCTATATATATATAATACATAATATTGAAAAAATGCGGTCAATGGGATGAAAATACAGCTTGACAGCCGTTGCAGACCATTTGACGGTCAATGCAGACCATTTGACGGTCGATGCAGACACATCGACCGTCAGCTACTGTCTTTGAACCTTTGTTTTTACCAAGTCTTCGTTTGACCTTTCCGAGATATAAAACTTGTTCCATAGCCTTATATTAACATATGTATAAGATTTATTTTGTCAAATTTCATAAACGACAACTTTGATTTTTCATCAAAAAATTAGAGTCCAAAATCTTTCTAAGTAAAAAAAAAAAAAGTTTCAAAATTTTTAGGTGTTACAATTTCAGATAGTTTGAAAAAAAAAGTGGGCGGGATTATCAAATTTTGAATATATATATATATATATACACTTTTAAAGTCATATACAAACATATTATTTATAGGGGAAATGATCCGTAATACAGATTTGTTAAGAAAAAAGTTTCTATTTTGCCCCCTAAAGTTTATTAAATATACATATTAAATTCCCGGTATGTGAGAGGTGCAGTACGTAAGCTTGCGTAATATTGCAGTACAGATGATTTCTCCTTATTTATATTATAAATCTGGTTACAAAAATAAATATATTTTACTCAAATGTTAATTATTTCACTTTATCGGATATATACTCGCATTTTACGTGGGATGTAAATTTATTTTTATAAGTAGTAAATATAGATAAGCAAAAGAGAAGAAAAACTTTCTTAAACGAAAGTCTAATTCAGCAAGTCACCTATATAGATAGATATAGATAGAAACACAAAATACACATAGCTTTTACCCAATTTACCAGTTACCACCCTGCCCGAACAAGCAATCCCCCCAAAAATTAGGGTTTAAGTTAATACCTCCCTACCTCATTCTTCTATCACTTTTTGTTTTCAAGAAATGGGCAAAAAACACAAAGAATCCAACCCTGAAAACCCTAATAATCCTTCCACACCAGCTTCATCAAGCAATATCTTTAAATCCCTTTTCAATCTTGAACAAACTAGCCCAAAAGATTCAATCTTTTCAGATTCCAACCCATTTAGAACTACCAAACCCACAAAAGAATCACAGCAAAAACAACTTCAAGAAATCCTTCATTTAGACATTGATAGCCCACAAAACAATGACACCCAGATCCCCAAATCTTCAAATAACAACTTATTAAGCAAAAGAAAAAGAAAAGAAAAAATACCCACAAAAGATTTTGGGTCAGATGGGTCAGATATTGAAACAGAGGTCAAGAAATCCAAGATTGGAGATGGGTTTGTCTTAGAAAGTGATAAAGTTGTGAACTTTGATGAAAAGAAGAAAAAGAAAAGAAAGAGGGGTGAAGTTGAAGCAGAGTATGAAGAAAGAAAATATGGAGGGGTGGATTTGCAGAATAAGGAAGTTGAGGGGGGTAAAAGGAAAATTGGAGTGAAGAGGAAGGAAGTGGATAAAGGTGAGGAATTGCTTGTTGCAAAAGAAGGATTTGATGATGAGGAAAAGTTGTTGAGAACTGTGTTTGTTGGTAATTTGCCATTGAAAGTTAAGAAGAAGGCTTTGATGAGAGAGTTTTGTCAGTTTGGTGAAATCGACTCGATTCGGATTCGGTCTATCCCGTTGTTAGATGTGAGTTTTGTTGAGTTTGTCTGAATCTATGTGAATTTGGTTTGTTAAAGATGTGGAGTTTGATTTGTTTTTTGTTTTTATAGGACAAGACTCCCAGGAAAGGCGCCATAATCAAGAAGCAAATCAATGATGCTGTTGACAGGTTATTTAAATATGTAGAATAGATTTTTTTAATTTTTTTTTTTGTGTGTGTGTGTTTGATGTGTGTTGTTAAATAGTTTAAAGTAGTTATAACATAATCATGGAATCATGTTGCTATTCAAACTGAGTTGCACATTGTATGAGGACATTTGAGCTTCTTTTACCTGTTATTTTTATTATTAACTTAGAGTTTATGTGTCTTTAAATGTTGAAATGTTTAGCTGAAGTATATTTGGCATGTTTCACCTGGATATGTCTTGTAAATTAATTCGTTTCATGTCTTTAACTGCGTGATCATGATTTTGTGCATTAAATGTGAATTTGTTGGTGAATGCAGGGTTAATGCATACATTGTTTTTAAGATAGAGGATTCTGCACAAGCTGCTTTGTCGCATAACATGGCAGTGGTAAGTTTGATTTATGTACAGTTTAATGTCTGTTTTCTACTTTTCTGACTTTCTACTAGGCACCTAATGTTTGTATAAATTTGAGCAAATTCTTAAGAGCATGCAATATATTGTTAGTTCAAATTGGTGTTTAGGAGATTCCAGTTTGTGACGATGGATTATCTGTAACGATACTTTTTGGCTATTCATCTATTGCTGCATAGAATAATTTATAGTCTAGTGATTAAAAGTAATATCATGAAAACGGATAACTTTACAGTTTTAGGAGGGCTTTTTTCTATTGCATGAATTTTCTGTAACAATACCAAAAACATCAAATTTCATGGACCATGTGTTTATGTCATAAATCATAATGTCATATATTGTCTGGTTTTTAATCATATGGAACTTAGTGAATGATGTAACCTCATTTTGAGAAATTCAATAGTTTTATATGTTTGGTCTTGTATCTAGGTTGGTGGAAATCATATTCATGTGGACAGAGCTTGCCCACCTCGCAAGAAATTGAAGGGAGAGAATGTTCCACTCTATGACAGCAAAAGGACTGTTTTTATCGGCAACCTCCCGTTTGATGTGAAGGTATATTTGTTGTGCATTATTTTCTTTCATAGTGGTGCTTAGGTTGGTAACTTTTTGAACGTAAGATGGCAAAATGGTCGTGGCGGATAGGTTTGGTAATGGCCAAAGGGACAATTGTTTGTTTGGGTTGGGTTGACGGGGTAAAGCGATTTAGGAGGTTGTATGCATTTAAAGTACACTTTGGGTGGCTTTTCAGCGGTTTGAACTGTTTCTGCTTTCAAATATCTTTTAACCCTTTGACCTATCAGAGTTATATAACCTATATCAACCCATTGATAAGTAAGTAGGTGGGAATTTGTCCTCGCTAGTTTTACTGATACTGATACATTGTCTAACATACAGGACGAAGAAATTTATCAGCTATTTACTGGTTTCAATAATCTAAAAGACAGCATTGAGGCAATTCGAGTTGTCAGAGATCCTGGTACAAGCATGGGAAAGGGCATTGCTTATGTCTTGTTTAAAACAAGGGTATGTATATGTATTTACACACATTTATATCTATCTAATTATGTCATGGCTTTATATTTAATATATATCATATTGGACAATTCTTTACCTTCTCACCAACTAGAAGGATATATCAGTATTTCTCATATACCAACTCATCCACAATTGGGTTATCCTGAACTGTTACTTTCCTGTTGAATTAAAAGTGCAACAATTCTTTTTTGGGATGTTCTAAGAAAATGGCAATATTTAATTTTTGAGAGGATCTCGAGTTGAAGTTACTTACTTTTCTACTATTGATGTTGCATTGTTGCATATAAGCTGGAAGTATTGGTTTAAATCATCAGTTTTTTTATTTATTTATCCGGCTTTAAATAATGTTGGACATTTGAGGGAGAATGTTTGATTATTTTTCAGTTGTACAGAAAGCCTAGAGGTGGCAAAATGGGTGGGTCAGAAAAATTAAGGGAACAGGTCAAAATACGTGATTTTGCTAGCAGGGGGTTGAACTGGGCTGCCTCACAGACATTCTTGTTTTTCAAGAATTGCATTGAATATGATTTACAAAAACTATATTGTTTCAAACTTATACAACTTTATGAATAAAGCAATTCCGAGGTTCAATGCCATAAAAATACGTATATGTAGTCTTCCGACTTTCATCCTGTTCAACCATTTGACATGTTTCCTTTTTAGCTAGAATATAAAATAAAAAGTATTCCTCAATAGAGACGAATGAAGGAACTTTCTGGATAAGATTATCCGTTGTAGTCATTTTATTGATATCAATGGGAAAATAGGCAACTTAATCATGCAGTCTTCTCAAAGGTCCAAAGACAAGTGATGGAACTGTTTTTGTATATTGCAGGAAGCAGCAAATACGGTTGTTAGAAAGCATAAACTGAAGATTCGAGACAGGGAGCTGAGGTTATCTCATGCCTTGAAAGCAAACTCAACCCCATTGAAACGGAAAGAACCATCATCTGCAGACAGTTACAATCCTTCGAAGAAGGCAACTGTGGGCACCAACACTTCTTACCAAGGAATTCAGGCGACTAAATCTGGTGGCCAAAAGAAGTTTGCCACTAGAATTGCAAAACCTGTCAGGACAGAATCAAGTAGTCAAAATGTGGTGAAGCGAAAAGTGCGTGTGGAAAAGAGGCCATCTGTTGCTGCTAGGAAGGCTGCAGCAAATGCATCTAGGACCGGTGGTGATGGTGGTGGTGGTGGAGGTATGAAACGCAAGCCAGAAAATCGTACGCCACAGAGTAATAGTAAGAACAAGAAACCCAGAAAATTCAGATAGGTGTGTATTCTAATGGACTAATGGTATGTTATAGCCAGGAAAATTTGTATACACTTTGTTTGGATTCGTTTATTGCTTATGTTGAAAGATATAAAATGATTTGATGTTATAGCTCTTTTCATGGTCGTTTTTCCCCCACTTTTTGCCGTGGCTTGGGTATGTTTTTGGTTAGGTCCGGTTGGTATTCATATGGTGAAGTTTATAATCTAATTTAGTTCATCTATGGTTGTGGTTTCATATATCCCGCTTGCAAGCATGATTGAGAAAATATTTAGGTATTTGCTCAAGTGTGGGGTATTGGGTGGAGATGTTTTACTGGGACATGTGTTGTGTGGCCTGTACATGTTGGTACCAATGCGGTACCGGTGATCAAGGGGTTTCCCCCGATTTACCCTTTTTCATATAGTTCATTGACTGGCAGGATCTGGTTTTTTGATGACTTGATCTACTAGGATGGACATATATATATGAGATTAGGTCCAAAACTGATCTTAGAAAAGCTCGATTTGTTAGCACTAATTAGTAAGGGTGTTTCTTGTTTGGTTAACTCAAATGCTGTAATTCTGAGCATAAACTTTGTCATGGTTTATCTTTAACATAACTAGCAGGGCATTGATTTTGTTACAACTAATAATGTTCACCGTCTATTTCACCCATCAGGTGTCGATTTCACATTTGTGTAAATTACGATTTAATAACCAATAGGCAAAGGGGAAGTTTCTTGATTTTGCACATTTGAGTCTTTAACTAATGTTGTATTCAAGCATGTGCGTTCGTGTGTGTTTTCATTTTGGTTAGGATCATGACCAATTTCAGACTGAAGCCTTGAACGGACCTCTAATCTTCCTATCCATGAGGTTATTTAACACAAGATATCGTCATCAGAACCTGGCATGATTCTATTAATGCAAACAGAAATTGGCATAACTACAATTAAAAATCTGAAGTTTTCAACATTTCAGGATTTAAAGTCATTACATAAAAACTAACGTGCATCACAACGATCTAACTTTAACATCACTACAGAAGAACACAAGTCATTAAACATTCTGTAGATCCTTTCTTATCCCCAAGGTTCCTTGACAACCACCAAATCTTCTTAAAGAGAACCTGAGCTCCAAGTTGATGCTAGATCTGTACAGATTTCCAGGACACCAAGAGGGTTCTGAAATTACACTCAATTTACCAAGTCATGGACTAGAAACAAGGAAACACTATGGTTTGTTCTTGTTGCTTATCAATGTAGGAGTAATGGACACTAGCCCTATGAGAAATAAGGTGCCAATTGACTGTATGTCATACAGGTCTCCAACCGACCGTAGTTCACCAAGAGCTATTCCAGCCTGTTCAAATGTAAGCAAGTTAGAAATGAAGTTCTACAACCAAGAACCACCATAAATAACAGGACCAGAGCTGGCAAATTGGGAAGGGCAGTATTAACTTTCAAGGTTACCGTATACATATATTTACTTGTATAAAAATCTTTTGAATATATAATTGATAACGAAATTAAGCGCAACAAAGGTTTACAGAAAAAATACCCTGACAGTTACATAAGCTGCGGGAATGAGCCCAATGGAAGTTGCCAAGAAGAAAATATGATATGGCACGTTAACAATTGGAGAGGCAACATTAATAAACGTATTTGGCAATGTTGGAGTCACCCTTAAGAAAAGCATGTAATTGAGCAGTCCACTTCGCCTTTTCGCCACCTAATAAAAATGAAAGCAAATCATATAACTTTTGAATAGAAAAAAAGATGGCAACCAGTGAAGACTTGAAATAACCATATTGACCCTCTCACCTGATCTTGGAAAAAAACAAGTTTATCGGGCCAAAGAGACAAGATAAGGGGCCGCCCTATCAATTTAGATAGGAAGTAGCAAGAAGATGCACCAGCCGTGGCGGCAAAGACTACCAAAGCAACACCTTTTAGAACCCCAAAAAGGGATCCCGCAAGCAACGACATAAAGACAGTTCCTGGTATCATAAATGTCTGCATAAAGATGTAGACAGTGCAATACCCCACAAGAACCTGCATCGTATAGTCACTTGTATAGCTTTCAAGATGGTCTCTGGAAAGAAGTCAAGGAAAGAAAGAAGATATTACTTTAATAAACATTTTGTAATCAAAAGTTTCTAGATTAACCAGTTATAAATCACCAAAACTAATGGAGATGATAGAGAACTGGAAGGATATCTTTGATTATATGTGATAATTATTACAAAAACTTGTGAAGATCATGTCTAGTAAGAAGAGATTATCAAAGAAACAAATTGAAACAAGCTGACATATATGTATACTTTTGTTTCGGTCAGGTGCATTTCCGATTGGCATTTTCTCAGTGTCCAGTTTTCGTACATCAACTCAGGTTTCTTACATGCTTGCATGAGCATTTTGAAAGTGATTAATTGTAGGCAGTAAGAATATCCAAACATCCTAAACCAACTATTGCGCAGATTATAACATCAAATAACAATAACCAAGTTTAACTGCAGATCCAAACAAACCCTTTAAATCAATCGATAGAATGACATGAAATAGTTATATAGGAGAAACCTTAGCACCCCTACTTAATAAGGGAATTAGGCCATCTTCAATGTAGACTATCAAAATGCATCACCTAGACAATACCGCTCACAACAAAACAATGTCATTCATTTCGGTTATTTGTATTTCATCACTTTCCAATTGTCACTTAAAAATCCGAACAAAACGTCAAAGCCATCGAGAACATTTGGTTACAGAAAATTACAAGTAATACATTCATTAAGCCATTCACTATAATGCAATAACTTTCGGAACCCCTAAACACATAAATTTTACAACTTTTTCACATGTGAAACAAAAACCGATATTGATATTGAGGATAAATTACCATAAATAAATCAATAAATTTTAACCAAAATTTTTCTATAAAAAGACAACAATAATAACCAACATATATGTACAAAACAAGATCATAATAACACAATAAAGGAAAAAACTTTATAATCTAAGAAACAAAACCCAACAAAAAGATCAAATTTTGAGACAACCCCATTATTTAAAACACAAAAAAAAGAGATCCAAAATTTAATAAAAGAACTAAAATAAAGATTATGTTATATATACATATATAAACCTGAGAATATGAAGATCTTCAAGAGTTCTTGGAAGCTTAAGGAAGCTATAATCAGAATCCGGCAAGGTTAGGTAAACTCCGACGAGACCAACGGCGAAAGACAAAACGACGCCGGATGCACCCGCCATTTCAAGAAATGTTAATGGAAATTTTGATGATGATTTTTTAATATTATTATCATCATTTGATTTTGATCTCACAGGCTGTTCTTGTTCCTGTTCCATTTAGTTTAAATCTTTGTTGTTCTGTTTCAATAAACAAAAACAAAAAATCTATATTCATATATGATAATGAAATTATAATGAGGATTAATTTTATAAGAAAATACAAACCTAAAAAGAAGTGAGTTGAAGGAAAGAAATTTGAAGAGAGAAAAGAAGAAAAAAAAAAATTCTTCTTTCTGGATTAGATTTGAGGCACCTTGCTCCTACTATATACAAAAATAAAATTAAAGAATTTAATTAAAGAATTCTTAGTTTTGTATTTTATTGTATTTTATTAAATAGATTTTGTTTTCTTATGGTTTTTAAGTTTTTTTAATCTATAAAAGTAAATAGAACATGTGCTTAACAGTATAACTTTAATAGTTTGTCTTTTGGAGTCCATATATAGTTACTACTTACTCCTATTTATTTATTTTTAAAAAATGATATTCGTACCATTATTTTTAATAAATGTATCATAACGTATAAGTTTTACAGTTGATTGTACAAACCAATAATACACAGTTATGGTACATGTATCAAAAAAGTGATACTAATATCACTTCCCTTTATTTTTTGGATTTATATAAAGGTTAAATAGTAAAAATAATAACCACATCACCTATAGATTAGATGTATTGATATTTTAACAAAGTGAGATGCTAGAGTTAGAAACAATATATAAATAATTTTTTATAAATTCATGTTCCACTAATGAAAAACATAGAAAGAAAGAAGAAAAAAAAATTAAGTAAGTATTTTATGGTGATAAAAAAAGGTTCAAACACAATCACTAGGATATATCTATTAATTCGTATGTATCTCAAATAAAAAAAACTCGATTTTACCAATGTCAATATAAATAGTAAAAATAAATAAATATAGAGCAACATAGTTAAAAGAGAAAAAAGTTTTTATATTTGATATATATGTACCCTTTTTTTTTTGTCACGTTGTTTAGGAAGAAGATTTATAAAATCAAATTCATGTGTTTGGAGTTATGTTTCTGGCCCCCAATTTTGAAAAGCAAAAGCGAACACTATAGGACTGTTTGGTAAGGAGCTTTTGGGGGCTTTTAAGAGTTTAAAAGCCCCAAGCTTTTAAAAAAAGTCCTTTTTAAAATATACATAAAGGTCATCATTTGCTTTTAGTTTTAAAATAAATAAAAACAACTAAAAAAAAGCCTCGCATGATGACGCAGGTTTTTTAGTTTTTATTAGATTATTGTGTAGAAATTAGTTATTTGATAAAGAAAAAAAAATTTATATATTTTTTTGAATATATTTAGAAGAAGATATAAATATTTAGTTGGGACGTGGAATGGAAAATTTTATAGTTGGGTCTATTGATATGAAGCGTGATAAAGGTGAAATCTTTTTAAATCGAATATTTAATGTTGCATGTGTTTTTCATTAAAAAAATTTATATTAGTCGTTTTCAAAACATCAATTATAGCCAATTTATTTTAAAATAAATAAATAAATAAATTAATATGAAGGTTTCTTTTAAAAATTACTATTATTTCTTTCAACAAAACACATAATAATTCACACCGGAAGTAGTCCGGAACCCATAAATTTTGGGCTAATGAGCCAAGATACATACATGTTTTGTAATAACGATACATGTTGGTGTTGCCGCTACAATTACAACATTTTGAACCTAAATAATAAACACTTCCATATCATTTGAAACTAACCAAAAAACTAAAAATGAGGGAGCCAATCTCGACATTCCGACCTTTTATTTTTATTAAATGATTAAGATTTTCAACGAATTTCTTAAAGTACAAATAATTAAATAATTGTTAACAGTGAAACAAAATAAAATTTCATCATCATGATGAACCAATTATTATTTGAGAAGTCATACATTTTTTCTTTTTCTTGTTGTGAATGTAAGGCTGATGGGAGTGGGGGGAGCCATGCCATCACGCCCCTTTTACTATTTTTTTTTTTTTATATAAATAATACTATTAAAATCATGTGTGTGTAAAAGTCAAGGGGCAACAGCGTTACAAATGGAACGGTACTATGTTTCTTGCACGGTTTTTAATGTAAAAAGTGTATAAAAGGTATCATATCACGCCCTTTAAAGGGCT
>JAOXNX010000001.1:30260489-30276911 GCA_028566075.1 Solidago caesia
TGATTATTATTTGGAAATAAATTATAATTTTAATAAAAAAGTTATTTATTTTATTAAAAAGTTATTAAAAAATATATTTAGCTTATAAATTTTTTTATTAATATATAAAAAATTTATTATTTTATAAAAACTAAAAATATTTTATATAGTTTATTATTTTATAAAAAAATTATTATTTTATTATTAATTTATAAACAATTTATTATTTTATAAAAACTAAAAATATTTTATATAGTTTATTAATATTTATTATTTTATAAAAAATTTATTATTTTTTTATTAATTTATAAAAAATTTATTATTTTTTTATTAATTTATAAAAAATTATTATTTTTTTATTAATTTATAAAAAATTATTATTTTATAAAAACTAAAAATATTTTATATAGCTTCTTTTTTTTATTAATTTATAAAAATTTTATTATTATTTTATTAATTTATAAAAAATTTAGTATAATATAAAACTAAATTTTTTTTATTAATTTATAAAAAATTTATTATTATTTTATAAAAATGTATTTTTTTTAATTATTATTATTAATATTATGAAATCCATTCCATTCCATTTTATTCCGGTCAACCAAACACATACAGATTATAATTCATTCAAATTCCAATTCCATCAGATTCTATTCTATTCAGATTCCAATTCCTTCAAATTCCAATTCATTTGACAGATTCCAATTCCTTCAAAAACATTCTGCGAACCAAACGGCCCCTAAGAGAAACAGTTTAATTAGATAAAATAATAATAATAATAATAATAATTATAGGTGGTATGAATAATGTGTTGAAATAAAGATAAACATAAAAACAATAATAAAGGTATAATAAATATTTTTAAGTTGTATAATTTCTGATGTACATATCTATCTTCATAACCTTATTCATAATATATATATATATATATATTTATATATCTTTGTAGCATAACTGTATTTCTTAATAAAAGATGCACTTCTATAAACAATAAAATATTGAATTGTTTTTTTTTATAAATATAAATGGTGGTAACAACAGGTAGTCTTATATTATCTTTAAAAAACACGAATAGTGTCATCCTATCTTATCTGATAAGTTTTTTTTAGCACAAATCAACATTAAAATTATATATAAAAAAACAACGTTTTCATACGAAAAACTTAAAATGCAAGTGTAAAGTAATAAACGTAATTTTGTAATGTTCTTTTTAAGAAAAAATGATTTTAATCTATTACAAGATAATATACGTGGTATGAAACAATATATGTTTAAAAAAATGCATCAATTTTGTATTGCATGTGTAGTCATAAGACTTTGACTTTGCATTTGTATAATACATGGATATTATCAGTGTCTTCTAATTAGTATTATTAGTTACTGAATATCTATCGTTGTTTGCAAAAAGTAAACAAATATTAAGTTAGATCAAGTGGTTTATGCATAATATTAAAAGTCAGAGGTCATGGGTTCTAATTTTGTCTTTGGCTTTTTAATTTGCTATTTAAAATTAACTTGAACAACATTTAAGATTAATTTAAATGTAAATAAACACTATTTATCTAAAAATTTGCAAATAAGCATAAATCCTAGTTGTTAACTAAATGAAAGTGCCACATATATAGGAGCAAACATATCCTCTCTTAGTTATATATAAAGATATAAAGATAAAGATTATTAATCTATAGACTATTTGACCAAGTCAATAATGATTTTGGATCTATCGTAATCTTAGTTGTTACAAAATATGGATCTACTCTTTTAATAAGCAAATGTTATTAATAAACTTCCTACTTGCATTATTTTCTTCGTAACTAACATTAATATAGTAAAAGTATCTAATGACCAAAAATATATAATTTTAAATTTCATAGACCAGGACGTTGACACCACCAATTCATGAAGCTTTATATCTATGCCGCCTAGCCGTGACCGCGGCCATGACCATTTATTGTGTAAGAACGGTTCCCTACGGGTCCTTTGTCTTCCTTCATCTCCATATGGAATTAAACCAAAATAGATCTAAAAATCGAATCTTTGTATGTGTGTGTGGATCTTTGACGGTGGATATTCGACGGAGGTGGTGGCGAAAGGGAGAACGACAGTGTTGTTGTAAGAATGGTGGAGTTGGCAATGAAGAGTCATGGGGGGCTTGGCAATAGAATAATTAATTAATAAGTTATACCCCGTCTATCGGACGGGATATATAAATAATCAGATTATTACTTTTAAATATAAGGGTGGACGGAGTACCCCGGTGAGGGGGCGGTGACCAGCCCGGTCACCGGGTGGAACACCATCCCAACCTACCGGTCACCGGGTGGGTGGGAAGCAACATGGTGACCGCAGTGTCCGCCTTCCTCACCACCCGTCACCTTATATTTCTTTTGTCTTTTTCTTGTCTTTTGTTTTTTACCATGTGAGGAGAGGATGGGGAGAGGATGGAGAGAGGATGGTGAGGCATTCCTTGCAAGCGGGAAGGGGTGGGGAAGGATATAAAAGGTGGGGAGGAATGGGAAGGGGTGGTGAGGTACTCCCCCCACCCTAAGTGGTAGTACTAAGCTGATTCCGAATGATTTTTGTTGTTTGTTATTCTACACACAATAAACGATTGTACATATATTTTTACATATTATCTGTTCCTAAAATAATAAAATTTTATATGTTAAAGCAAAAGAATTTAAATGAATTCTTAAATTACTAAACTTGAAGATTGGGACAAATAATATCTGGCTTAAACTACATGTACTTATATATGTTCTGGTTCAAATAAAACAAGTATTAAAGTAAAACAAATAAAACAAGTTTTTTTTTTTTTAACTGAAAATTGTTATACATTATGAAAATCTTCATGCATCAGTATATATACTTGTGCCCGATGAATCTTCGTACATCAGTTTTATCATGATCCAATGATTAAAATTTTATCTTATTTGTTTTACTTTCATATTTGTTTTACAATAACCAGGCTCTCTCTCTCTCTCTCTCTATATATATATATATATATATATATATGCATTGAAACTTTTGTGACCGCATGACTCAACTCATAATAACATCATCAAGAACACTACTACGATGTTTAATGTTTGTCATCATTAAATAAATTGTCCTTAGATTCAAAGGTTGGAGTTCAAACCTCCAAACATACGATTTTTAACCTAAATAGATTGCTTTTGTGTTGATGTTTACGTGAATCCTTAATTGTAAGCTCCACGAGGGAAAAAGACATAGGGGTGTATCTTACGGGTAATTTTAATATATCATTATAAAAATATTTTAACATATTGCAACAATATTAACTTATTCTACTTAAAGAATTATCATTAGGATTAAATTTAACTACGAGAATTGTGTTTTATTAAATAGATGCATATATAATCTTTGCATAACTATGAATAGGTTCCCTATACAAGTATAAGATTACTGCCTTCGATATATTACACGACAAATTATCTAACATTATGGTGAACCTGGACTAGTTTATCCAGTGAATCTGGACCAACAATTTGGGTATTTATTACAACATAAAGGTAACATCAAGTCTTGATCAATTTGTCTTTCATAGGTTGTTAAGAATATTTTGTAAACTTCTTTTTTCATTATTCTTGATTACGCAACAACCTTATATTTTGTTTATACATCATAAATAAAATACATATTGAAAATTATATTTGTGTTCTAACTACTTTTAATTTATTTTACATAGTGTATTATTTGTTTATGCTTAAAAGTTCTTAAATAAATTATCAATGATTCTTGTATTGCTCTATCACAACTGGTTTTATAGAACCTAACAGTTTTGATGAACTTACTCTTGATCATTATTAACATTGAAGTGTCTACGAGTTATACCATCAAAAGTGGGACTAACATTAAAGTATATTGGAGTTTACTTTTTATAACATTGACGGGTTTTTTTGTATACGTTAAGATGGAATTATTCAAGATTTAATTTGACATATTTGAAAACTAAAATAATATACAATTTCCTTACATTTGAGATCACTTCATCTTTAATTATTTTAAATCATTTAATAGGTGTTTTAAATATTAATAAACCTTATTATTTGAAAACTTATAATTTTGAAAAGTACGTTAAACTATGAATAAACTTACACGTACGTATACTGTATTTCCGCATAATGAATTATTACTTATAGCAAGTTACACACGCATATCAACGACGACAATATGTTACCCGCGTAACACGCGGGTCAAAATCCTAGTTTTACCAATAAATAACAAACGCAATATATACATACGTGTGTTTAGACAATTCAATGTCGGAATCAGCTGTCGACAAAGTCGTCTGCCGTTACTTCTTGTGGGGTGTCGTAATTTAATTTACAAATATTTTAAAACTTAAGAAGCTATCTAGCGCCTCACATTGTGCGGGTAAGAATTATAGTAAATGAAAGGTAGAACTTGAATGGGGCTCAAAATACAAATGAGCCGAAAATTAGGCCATAAATGAAGTCCAACAAAACTAAAAAAACATAAATAAAAGTTTAAAAAAATAATAGAATACAAAATTTTTGGGCCCGAACGATGACCCAAACTGTCTATTACCGATTGTAAAAATGTGCTCCTCGTTTCAACGATCGTTTCGTCTGGTCATTTGTTAAAAACCGAGTCCTCCACACTTGGGCCTGCATCAAGTGAAGATCAAGGTCAAATCTTATCATGGAATATATTAGTATAATTGATGTTATTTAAGAGTAGATTAAATTTGCTTAATTAATTACTTTCACGGTAACTCCATTAATATAGTAAAAGCATTAAGTAATGACCAAAAGTATATATTTTTAAATTTGATAGACGAGTACTTTGACTTCAGGAAATCTTTCTATCTATATATAAGATTCATAGAATACATCATGTTAAATGATCACGTCAATCCCAGGGCCTTTCAATTTACATTTACTCTCACATACATTAACACATATAATAATAATAATAATAACCGCTGGCTTTGATCTGATCGACGATCGAAGAGGTATTATCACATCTCAGGGCCTTTCAATTTACATTTATTAAGTACTCGGCCGTCAGGTATGTTTCCTTATCTCTTATACTTTACTATTCTTCACCCATTTGGCGGGAAGTCCTTATGAAAACAGTCTCTTTACCTTTGGGTAGAGACAAGACTGTCTACATCTTACCTCCCCATAACCCGCTTCGGTAAGGATTGAGTACTGTTGTTGTTGTTGTTGTGTCGTCGTAATCACTACTAATTAACGGTATTCACATTGCTATATATGCAGATGACAGAGGAAGTACCTCCAAGTTTCGGGAGTTTCGGGGATTCGTCAGCGGGTATGTGCAATCCTTTTTTCCTTTACTTACAGCCACACATATATATTTTACACGACGTCATATTATATATATATTTACTATATACTAAAAACCAACTTATTTTTTACAACTCTTTATGCGTAAGGTACATCCTTAATCTTTTTATTACTTTTAATGCAATTCATACAACTTACCAATGCATTAACTTATACAATACACAGCAAAAAATATCTACTACTTCTAGATCTTTCTCAACTCCTCTTCCTTTTATCTTCGTATCTATATATCTTTTATCTTTGTATCTATAATTTCATCTCCAAGTCTTTTTTTTCCTTTTCTCTAAATCATTTAAATCCTTTTAGCTTTTCTCTAATTAAATCGTTTTACTTTCTTTTGATGGTTCATGCTAAAGATTGAAGATATGAAGAAGGATGATGATCAAGTGTTGAAATTGGTTGGATTTTAGTTTAAGCTTATTGAGTATAACACTCGCACACCTTGAAGTTCTCGGCCTTTTTTGGATATATTTTTTTTAAAATTTTAATATTTACATTCATTTGTGTTTCGATTAAATGATTGATGTTAGCTTTTAAGTTCATTTGCAAGGTTTTGAATATATGCATTGGTATTATTTTCCGCTTGAAGATCGATATACTCTTCCAGATTAGTGTATATCCATGAGTGTTTTATTGTGTTTGGATTATGGTTGATGGTTAAAGTGATCATTATGCCTTTTGTTATAGTTGAAGATGAATTTGAAATTTTGAAGATGGTGAAATTCATATTGGTATTGTTTTGGGATAGTTAATATGGAATATTATATTTTATAGATTATTCAAATCTTAGGTTTTTTATTTTTGCAGAGCAAAAGTATATTTAATGTCCTAACTTTCAATAGGTTATGATTATTGAGGATAACTTATATAATGTTAACAGTATATAGTTATGTAATGTTGCCCTCACAAACATTAAAATCAGGGGGGCTTTTTATCATGTGTGAAAATTAATGTGAGTGCAGTACCGTAATGTTAACAGTATATAACATTTTCCCAAATTTATAATACATATTGACACAAACATGTGTGGTATGCTTTGGAAGGCTTTAATCATCAGGGTCAAAAAATGGCCAGTCAGATTAGATAGACTTTTATTCAAAAAAAAATTTTTTTTTTATGTATTTAGTTATTTACAATAATTTGCATTATACATGATTGCATCATTTAAGTAATGATCCATTGCTTCAAAAAATCAATATTGAAGATGTATAGCATAAGAGAATTTTTGCTTTTCGTTCTGATATATCTACCTTAAAGAACATGTTAAACGGGTAGAAGATAATCAACAAAATACTTGTTACTCGATAATTAATACTTGAAACGACTTAATGCAGGAAGGAAAGCCATATTTCAAATAATATGCAGATCAAAATAGGTTCAAGATAAAATTAAACAATGACTTGGTATGTGTCAGTCAGGTCGACCCAAAACACTTTTTGCCAAAATTCTTTTTTACCTTTCTATGAATAAATGGTATGCTTAATGCTAACTTTTGAATAAGATGGTTTAGGAGATTTATAGAATCATAACTAGATTTAAACCCGTGTCAAATACAAAGGATGTTTATGATATTTTTAAGATAAGATGAATTGCTAAATATATGTAATCAAAATGAAATACAAACTGATAAATTCAAATGTAATGAATGTAAATAAAATCAAAATAAAATAAAGTAATCCTAGAAAAATGAAAGCATATATTCTATATTTGTAATTTTTATCAAAGCATGCCAAAATATGTCTATTAAATAATATATTAAAATTTTTTATATGCTTTAATTGTTTAAAATATATTTCTTTCCAAACATGTTTGCAATATACAATAGATCGTTATAAAATCCATGAATTTTATGCCTTTTCAAAATATATTTTTTAAATAATATATTAATTTTTTTTATATTGTCTAACTGTTTAAAATATATTGCTTTTCAAACATGTTTGCAATAGATAACTTAAGAAATGAGGAATAGATGGTGTAATATTTGAGAGGTTTATTTCAAACATTTCATGTTCTTAAAACTTAGAAAAAACAGGGGCATGCAAAATGCTTATATAGATAGGTGCATAATTAATACTTGTGTAATATTTTGTAGATTTATAACATTATATTTTAAAATATAACTTAAAATATAATGTGGTAATTTATTTACATTACGCTATTTAAAATAAAATAAAGCTGTTACATTGCAATATCTTTACTATTAATTTATTTAATTATTAACTATAAGTTTGACTTATTTAAGTATTTATTATCAAATTGGAGAACTCGTGACATGGACTCTACTCGGCGAGGGGGGAGTCAGGAGTTTTTGGAGACTCGGACTCGACTCGGGGAGTACCCGGATTGGAATTTTATATATAAACATAATTATTTTTGAAATTATATGTAATAAAACTTTAAAAATATATTAGAAACTTCAAACTTAAAAATAATTGTTTATAAACAATAACATAATACTTCAAACTCGAATATTAAACATAATATTAGTTGATAGATTCACGTTTCATCATCATTTTGTCGGTATCAAGGTTGGAGAACTCGTGACTCGGACTCGACTCGGCGAGGTGGGGAGTCAGGAATTTATTTCGAGTACTCGGCCGACTCGGGAGAGTTTTACAACCTTGGTTATAGGTTAACCGGTTATTAATCGGTTTGTGTTTTGAAAGTGGTAACTGGTTACGAACCGTCGGTTTCTAGTAACCGAAAACCGGTTATTTCTGTTCCGGTTAGTAACTGGTTTGGGTTACCGGTTACAAACCGGTCCGGTTAGGTTAACCGGTTTTTTCTTACACCTCTAGCTCATTTTACTAGCTCTAGCTTGATAATCTCATCTCATATTCTCATAGCTCGACATCGATTGTTCATATATTAGTAATTTTTTAAAGTTAACTTACAAAACTGATCGAGCATCCACTTTTGTCCTAGCAGCTCTCACGCACTCAATGATTTTCAAACTTGAACTTGATTTAAATGAGCTCCTCTTAGTTGATCCACGTAAATATTGTATTCTCGTTTTCATTTTTACATTCCTTTAGTCATTGTGTGCGTCTAGATTAGGATGTTCATCGTTTGCATTATGATTTATTTGGTTTTCACTATACGGTTTCCTCAATTTGACAATTCATGACAATTCTAAGAGCCCATTCCAAAATTAAATCAAAGCGAATTAATTAGCAAAAAAAAAAACAAACCAAATATGATGAATTGTTTTTGGTTCAGAATTAGATTTAAACCAATGAAAACCATTTTCAAGTTGTGTAATAAGTTTGGTTTGATCAAAAAACAAAACTAAAAAACATGAATTTAAAAGATGGTTACAAACTCAAAATACAATTTAAAACTTCAAAATACATACTCCAATAAAAACACTTAATAGCCTGACGTACAATTGCTATAATTTTTACATGAAAATACAAAGGACGGGGCAAATTTGAACTTCAAACTTTCAAAGTACTTGCTAAGGGCAGGCGGAGTGCCCACAAGACCATCACGGTACCACAATGGTACGCCCACAAGACCATCACAGTACCACAGTGGTACCTCTTTCCTATGTGGTACCGCATGGGAGAGATGGGGAGTGACTATGGCTGTCTCGTTCATGGTTCTCTCTTGCTCTCTCAAATTTCAAATGTTGGCCCCCTTTTTTTTGTGGTGAGAATGTGAGATGATGAGAGATGGACATTCCCCCTAATGAGAGATGAAAAAGAGATGGATGATGTGAAAGAGAGAGAAAATGAGAGATGGAAGATGAAAATGGGGGCACTCCTTGTGGCCTAAAAAGACTCATGTACTTGTACTCCAATATCTAGTATAGCTAGTATACCAACACTTAGGGTGCATTTGTTTTGTAATCAAGTTTTACTATGGGTATGGGTTTGATAAAGTGAAAATATGGAAATGGTAATGAAATTCAAACCTAGCTCCTTTGATACGTTTGAAAAAGATACTCATTTCATGGGTTTCATACCCATTTTTTATTCTTGTCGTAATAAACCAAACAATGCCTATCACTTTCATTCTCATTCTTTCATTCCGATACCCTTTAACCAAACATACCCTAAGTGTTGATGTTCATTTCGAAACATCCACAAAAAATTCTTTAGGCTTCTAGCCTTCAGTTTAATATATATTATCTAAAAATGAATTCGGTATTTGATTAATTTGGTTTGAAATCAACAATTCATAAATCAAACCATAAACCAAACGGTGAGACCAGTTTGGTGTCAAATCAAACCAGAAAACCAATTCATTTTCAAAATTTCAATATCGATCGGTTTGATTTGAATTACAGTTTCTTCAAATTAAATACATATATTGAACATCCGGTCTAGACAGGTTTTAGAAAGAATTATTAATTTGTACATGAAGGAACTAAATTGAAGTGAAGTTTTCATTTGGTTTTGTTCCCTTTTTTTCCCGGATCAATATACTCTGTAACACTTACTTTCCTTAAATGTCTGGATGACTGAATAACATTTCAACATTTATTTGAAGCAGTGACCCTATCATTAACGTTTTTTTCCTTCATTATAAGTTTTGGGAGCAGTAAATTTCATTATAAATGTAGCATTTCTCAATAACAAATTTTCTCAGGATGGAGGAATCTGAATTTCATCATGACGCAAAGGTTATGAGCAATTTAAATCTTCTTGTTATCATTTAAATACCGATTTGGCAAGTTTTGAATCATTTAATCGTTCGACCTATCTAATCTACTTCATTAATCGTACATAAGTTGTCCTCGCATATAAGTGATCTGGAGTCGTTTCTTCAAGAAATATATACATGTAAAATCGAGAGAATGGAAAAACAAAAGGAATTGGATTACCTTGTTGTTTTCAATTGCATATTTGGCAATGATCAAGCGTGTGAGACAGCCAAAGAACCCACTAATTTAACCAAACCATTTAAGTGATGTATTACTGGATTAATGGACCACATTAGCCACTTAGATGAGCCTTTGGGAGCCCTACCAAATGCCTATAAATACCATGCATTTCCATGCAAATTTCAAACAACTTATTTGATCATTTTCATAATATATAATGGCTATTCACAAACTTCCAAGTGTGGTTTTCTTGGTTTTGTTAAGTTTGGGCATTTGTGTAGCTACTAGAGCTCTCTTCACATTGGAAGATAGCTACACTCATGGTGGTTATGAAGGTGGTTTAGCTGGTGGTGGTGGGGGAGGAGGAGGTAGTGGTGGTGGCGGAGGAGGGGGTTATGGAGGGGCTGGATCGGGAAGTGGAGCAGGTGAAGGTGGTGGATCAGGGTATGGTGGTGGAGCTGCAGGAGGAGGTGGTGGTGGTAGTGGAGGAGGTGGTGGAGGTGGAAGTGGTGGAGGAGGAGGGGGAACACATGATGGTGGTTATGGTGGAGGGGAAGGAGGTGGTAGCGGTGGAGGATATGGTGGTGCTGGAGGAGCCGGTGGTGGAGGTGGAGGTGGAGGTGGACATGGGGGTGGTGGCGGTGGAGGAGCGGGTGCCGGAGGAGCTGGTGGAAGTGGATATGGTGGTGGAGGTGGAGTAGGAGGAGGTGCTGGAGGGTCACATGGTGCTGGAGGTGCTGGAGGAGGTGGCGGTTCTGGAGGCGGAGGTGGTGGTGGCGGTGGGCATGAGCGTGGATATGGAGGTGGTAGCGGTAGTGGTGCTGGTGAAGGCGGTGGCCATGGTGGTTATATCCCTTGATCGCAAAAGCATCCCTTTTGTTTCTTGAAGTGTATAAAATTAAATGAGCATATATATATATTGATGACTCATTTTTCAGATTATGAATATTGGTATTTGCCTATTTGGTAATAAGATTTGAACAAGACTTCAATCTGTGCATATGAGATGCATATATTATCAATTGTATTCTTGCTTAATTTATTTATGAAGCTTAACTTTGATCTATCTATTGATTAATAGGTTCAATCTCTACCATCTATTAATGCAAAATATATACAAGATTTTACAATCGATAACCAAAACATGTTAATGCTATGTGGCCAAGTATATATATATAAGTCCAGTGCTACTTTTCTTCATCTCAAACACGAGGTCAAATGTGGATGTATAAGTCGCTGAGTTTCGAAACTTCATTAACGTATTACTTCACCAATTTTCTGAAAATCTGGAGCACATTCACACGTTATGGTTCAGGGGTGAATGTTTACGTTGCAACAATGAATGTGCAGGGCAAGATTTTGGTTTTATGAAATGAGATTTATAGGGGTGACCACACAAATTATACTATATACACGTTGAGTTGCTGATTACTAAAACAGTTCTTTATCTTGAAATAGAAGTAAATGACACAATGAAAATTTCTAAAAACTGCATTATGCTATGAAGCTATGGTGACTTTAACTCGGTAATAAAATATATGATAGATGTTTTTGAGATGGTTGTGAGATAGAGTAGTAAATCTTATTTATGCCCATTTATACAATTCAAAAGAGTTATAAGTTAACTCGACTCAGACAGAGTCAGTCATCGTTCGGTAGTAGATCATGGTATGCAACGAGCAAAACAAAAACTCCAGAGTCAAAGTAGGGGACGTTGGTTGCTACATTCCTTGATCACAAAAATCATACATTTGTTACTCTCTTCTGTCTAACCTATTGCTGAAATCATGTCAAATTGTTTGTTACTGTACTTTTTATTGTTTTACATCATTAACACGTTTGTAAAGAGGAGCAAAAACATATACAAGATTTTAAACTCGATACTCGGCTAAAGCATTGTTTCTGCCTAATTTTAACTCTTTTAAACAAGCAAGATGCTATTGACCAAATCTTTTGTACCTTCATACCCAATTTTACTCATCAAACACCTAACTAAAACACTCCATATTCCCTTATCTGGACATACCCCGTCATTCACCATTCTCTGAACCCATTCCTCGCCTATTTCCACACCACCAGACTTGCACATCCCATACACAAGACTCGTGTATGTAACCATATCAGCCCGTAAACCCTCTCGGGTCATGACTTCCACAAATTGACCCGCAAGTTCAACCTTATCACACTTGCAAAACCCGTTGATCATTATGTTGAAAGTGATCACATCCGGTTTCACCCCTTTCACTATCATCTTTGCCATAAACATAAAAGCCTCATTAACCATACTATTATTACAAAACATGTTAATGACTGTGTTGTACGTGGCCAAATTAAGCCCGATTCCACTTTTTTCCATCTCACGTACAAGCTTGAGCGCAGATGTGAAGTCATTCACTTTTGAAAACCCCATCAATAGCTCATTGTATGTTGTCGAATTAGCCAAGTTTCCCATTTGATGAAATAACTTCATTGCCGAATCAACCTTTCCGTCAATACAAAGACCTTTGATGAGTGCATTGTAAGTTGCTGCATTTGGTGGGCAATTCATGTTCTCAATAAGGTCAAATGCTTCATCAAACATGAAATTACGAGAAAGTACATCCACCATGGATGTGTACACCACAACGTTCGGGTGACATTCTTGCATTATCATTTTGTTCCATGTCTCTGATGCACCTGCGAAGTCACCAGACTTTGCATAGCCATTGATCAAGGTCCCATATGTCGTTACATTTGGAAAACATGATCTTCTTCCCATTTCTTGAAAACAAGAAACCGCTTTCTGCATATTCCCAATTGAACAAAACCCGTGTATCAGTATGTTATAAGTGACGACATTTGGCAAAACACCTTCCCGGGTCATTTTTTCATAAACTTCGTATGCTTCTTTCATTCTTCCTTTTGCACAAAAACCCTTTATCAAAGAAGCAAAAGTGAATACGTTCGGGCAACATTGTCTCAACAACATCTTAGCAAAGATAGCCAACGATAGTTCAACTTCACCAATACCCGACAACATATTAATAACCGTAGTAAACGTAACAACATTCGGTTCAACCATCTTTTCCAATAATCGAAATGCCTCATTAAAATCCCCATCTCTACACACTCCCACAATCAAAGCATTAAAAACCGAAACCATACCAAAACCTTCCACAACAACACTCTCAACAACCTCCTTCGCTTCCTTCACCTTCCCAACCCTACACAACGATGACACTATCGTCGTGTAACTAACTTCGTCAGGTTCACAACCTTTCTTTGACATTTCAACAAGCACCTTACGTGCACCATCAATCCGATCATTTTTACACAACGCTTTCAACAAAATATTATAAGTATACTTATCAGGTTCCATCCCATCCCTTTTCATATTACTGTAAACCGGATTAATCATATGAAATTTATTCTCATTCAACAAAGCATCCAACAAACAATTATATATCTTAACACTCGGTTTACACCCAAAATCTTGAATCCGGTAAAACGTTTTCAATGCTTGGTCAGCTAAACCCGCTCTCTTATAAGAACTAATAACACTAATGAATAAATCCTCAGAACAACAAATGTTATCAAGTTTCATCTGGTGTAAGAAGTACTGAACTCCATCTAAGTCGTTTTTTTGGGATAGTTTTTCAATGATTGTTTGGTAAGTAAGAGGTGTATGTTTAAAGCATTTGGAATATGATATTGAATTGAAATAGTTAAGAGATAAATTAATGTCATTTTCATTATGTAATCTTTTTAAAACATCTGATTCTTTTAAAAGGTTTGATTTTTGGGGGGTTTCAACAACTGGATTTGTGTTTATTATTGAAGGGATTGTTGGTTTGGGGATTTTTTGTAGGAGTACGGATGAATATTGGTGTTTCAAATGCATTTTTAAGTGAGATTGAAGTTTTTTGTTAGTAGATCAAGATTTTATTATAGTTACAAAAAAAAGCCCTGAATTTCATTATTCTATACGACTGACTGTGTGTTTGGGAATGATTGATGGGAATAAGGAAAAAAGGAATGGAATGGAATGAAACCTGATGGAATGGAATGGAATTGGATTGAGCAGAGTAGCAATGGGAGTATAGTAGGGTCTATGCTGTTCTTTCTTCCTGTTATTCTGTGGAGCTGAAATCGTCTCCTTCCTTGACTTAAATCATTCAATCACCAGGTGGAACTGAATCAGGGTTCTTCCCTGAACTAGCACCTTTTACATAACCAATATTGTGTAGCCTACCTAACTGCACTGGGAGTCTCTATACAAAACAGAAAGAAAAACAAATAATTTGTTATGCATTCTACCAACCTCTTGATTAAACCAGAAAAGTTTTTGGAACCGGTCGAATCAATCAGATTGGTTAGACCGGCTAATTTAATCGGTTTGACTACTAAACAGTAAACATGATGTGAAAAGTTTTCGGAGTTATTTATAATTGGTTTTGAGTAAATAAATATGTACTTGAATATAATAATAACTAGGTATATGACATAAATTTCAAACAAATAACTCAATATATATAAAAAAACCTTGTTAGCAAAGAATGGACATAATTTTTGTGAAATTTTTGTACCCTTAAACATATAATCCGTGATAATTCCGGACAGGGTTGTTACATCGATTAGTAAAAAACAGTCAATTACACCTAACATACCATACAGCTACAACGATATTCACATTCGTGTTACGCGGGTACCGTAGTGTCACAGTCGCTGGCAATTTGCTATAAATATTAATTCCTTAGGTGGTAATATAGCATAGGTACGTGTAATTTAAATTCATAGTTTAATGTATTTTTTTAAATGATAAGTTCTCAAATAATAAGTTTAATTAATAGTTAATACACCTATTAAATAATTAAATATGAGATGATCTCAAACGCAAGAAAATTGCGAACCTATCGGTTTTTTCGGTTTTTGACTGGTTTTCCTGGTTCAACCGGTTTTTTTTTTTTTTTTTTTAGTTGTACTTTTTTGTAATTTTTATGATGATATGTATACTTTAATGTTATTTTTAGTTATTTGTGAACATTAAAACATATATTTTCTTTGGATTATTACTATTTGATATTATTTTTGAGTTGATTGAAACAAGTTTAGTAGCATTTTTATTAAAAATTTAACAAAATATATATATATATATATATATATAACCAACCGGTCGAACCAGCCGATTCAACCGGTCCGACCGGTTCGACCGGGGGCGGTGAGATGACCGATTCGACGAAAAATCCGGTTTTGAAAACATTGAAGTCAAGTTTAAAAGCAAATCCATATATATATACTATAATCGTACACCAATTGATCGTAGATCAACTAATACCGTCATCATGTGATCACATGGGCCCACATATGAAGGTTGTAGGTCACAGGTTCAAAACTTGACAAAGGCAAGTGGAGAAACTATATTGTCTTTGTGAAGATGGTGCTGCACCGTACATGAGTTTTATGCGGTATACGCTCTGGGTACCAAAACGGTTAATGGGACTAGAGGGTTCCCACCCATTTACCCTCTTTTTTTTTATATTAGAAATCGTATCCGCACAATGTGCAGCGATAGATGACTTCTTAATTTTTAAATTCTTGTAAATTTTAGTTAAGACACCCCACAAGAGGGGATGACGGGCCACTTTGCCTACCGCTAACTCTGACTTTGAATTGTCTAAAACATTGGTATAAATTTAGTGTATGTTATTTATTGGTTGAATATTTAAATATAGGAATGAATAAGTAAAGTAAATATATCAGACTCATTGCAACGCGATGCTCCAGATCGCGGCGCGATTTAGAGCTACAAGGCCAAAACTGTATTTTTCTTACATAATACTTGAACCATTTCATAACCAAGACATTTTAACATCTTTATACGACCATAAACTTGTAGGATTCATGTTTCAACTATAGAATACTTTTCATAACATCCAAACGTTTCAAAAGACGCTTACAAACTTAACGGGTCACTTGCCCATCAATAACCAAAACGACTTCATTAACCATTCACGAACATACATAACTTTTCAATGACTTTGACACTAAACTTGCAATACCAAAATACTCAAAATACAAGTTTATACCATGAGCCAAAGTCAAGGGTTACTACTTATATACCAAAATGGCCATTTCTTCACATGGCTATTTACCTTCCAATGCTATCTTCTTAAACACTTCAACTTCAAGCTATTCAAATCAAGATCGGGAACCGCCTAAAAAGTTAAACACTAAAACAATAAGCTACACGCTTAGTGAATAAACTTGCATACATACAAACAT
>JAOXNX010000001.1:30320285-30337198 GCA_028566075.1 Solidago caesia
TCAGGGACTTACATTGCACACATTAAACACCAAGGGTTAAAAGTGTAAATGTGGTTAATTATAAATAGAACTCATTTGACCACATTTGAGCCTAATCTTCACTTTTATTTTCTTTCTAATATCTTGTGTGTGCATCCCTAATTCGGTTCTCACTTTATAACCGAATCTCAATCTCATCATAACACAATTATCTTAATTTGGGAACCCGACAATCCTAATGGCTAACTTCTTCAACTCCTCCAACGGATCATCGGGTATGTAATCGAATCATATTTTCATTACATTATTATTTACATATACGAATCAATACTATTTATTCCGACTTAATATGGGCAAGTGTGTTTAGAGAGAATGCAATCACACAACAGCGGCATGTTGCTTTCCATTAGTTGATATCTAAAGTAGTACTCTCCATCTATGCAGGTTCATTGCACTTATGATTATGTGGAATACCAACCGGGTTTAACAAGGTATTTACCAGACTACCGGAAACACATCATTTAGATATCAACCATAGAAAATCTGTTATGACTTTTGCTTCTTTTAGCCATCATTGTGACCGAAACTCTAGCATAGTGGGTGTCTTAGCCATATACAAAGCATGATTATGCAAACCTCTAGTACAAGGGATTATATAGGAGATTACCTTACAAATCAGCCAAACACACACAATACAACATATAACTAACCATAGACATATATGTCTATAACAAGTTTACATCATAGCAAACGTTTCAAAAGATTATTGAACTAGTTTCAAGCACTTTCCAAGAAAGTTTGAAGGTTGATGGTGGATGACCCGCCATCTCTAAGAGCTTCTCTTGCCAATGCACTCCATTTCTCTGCATGTCACTTCAACTCCTTATTTCCCATGACCATGTCCACACACCTTCTAATCTCCTTCACTTCCAACACTCTGTTCCCCTTCCTCGTCTTCACTCGACCTCCTGTTTTCCACACATGTTGAATAAGTTTTGCATCGATTGGCTGATCCGACCATTGTGGAAACACCACTGTAGGAATACCAGCCACTAATGACTTCACCGTAGTTCCAACCACCGTGAGTTACAAAACATCCAATTGCTTTGTGGCTCAACACCATCATTTGAGAACATCAACCCTCTAGCATCCCAAGTTTTTTCCAATTCCTCTATCTTGCTTAATCTTTTTGCTTTTTCACCATCTCTTATCACCCATAAAAATGACTTACCACTCTCCAATAATCCATTTGCAATCTCTTCTAATTGCTCCCTTGATAAACTTGCTACCGTCCCAAATGACACATAAGACCGACGATTTAGTGTTTGTGTTTAACCATTGAATTTAATTATCCTTTGGTTTGTCCAACAAATTGTTTGATAAGTCCTTTCCTTAGGAAGGAACTCAAGTTTCTTAGTTGCTCTAATGGACTCAAATTCTAGTTCATCAAAAGTTTTCACAAGTATTGTTGAAGATAATTCTAGTACATGAATAAGATCTAGCATATCAGGTAGAATAAATTCATATTCCTTTGGACTAGACAACAACATAATGACACTAAATCAGCAATGGTGAGTGGCGGCGGCCCAGGTAAACTGATGGGGAACATTGGGTTGTCGTTATTACTGGACATCAAACTTTGATATCCATTACAATTACAATAGTAGTATATACTAAGGTAATGGCTGACTGGCACCACAAGAGAGCTGACTTGATACAGTGGGCATTTGTCACGCGTGCTGCCGACGGTACTACAGAGGTGTAAACTAAATGTTCAAATGGTTGTCCTGCAGCTGTCGCAGAGCTTAGGAGTTCGTGGCACAAACACCTTTTGTATTAAAATCTGAAACAAATTGCTGCAGGGTGGTTGTTGGTTGTTGGTTGTATTCCATTGTTATGGCCATCAGAGAATGAAGCTGAGTGTTACATGTAGGACGGTTTCTTTGTCAATTTGTTGAATGGAAGAGACAAAGTAGTCAAGTACCATCAATAGGAGAAATTTTTATTTTGAGAGGTATGTGTACGTAAAAACATATACAACTATTGTATACCAATATAATATGTATATCCGTTGTGTATGACTATGTATCGGTTGCTCTTAACGAAATTGAAAGGCCTTTTTCTTGCCTAAAACTTATTTGAAAATTTTCTATTCATTTTGATTTTAGATTCATAACCCTCCCGGACAATTTATATATTTTTACAAAAGTAAGATTATTTTGGTAATAACACTTGACAGGTTTTCTACACGGCGCATTTTGATATATACGAAAAGTTCTCAGTTTTGACCAACAGAAAAGAAACTATTTGAGGAAATAACTTATCAAAACCTCAAAAGAATGTACAAATGAAGGAACTCTGAAGCTTCCTGTATGACTCTTATGTTTGGCAGAAACAATCACACAGTTAGTTGCAGGCCAAAGTATTTATATGTTTGATTTTATACTAAACATAGTCCTATTTCAGAGATAATCAACATTCATGCCAAGTAAAACTGAACCATTAACCTCGCAATAGCATTACTGTAAAAGTAATAGTGCATAGGAAAGTAAAACTTTCTATCCCTGACATTTAAAGTTTTGATACAAATACATAAGTTCAGTAGAATGGATTCTCATAAGTTAAAAACATTGAGGAATTAAGCAGATTCCATTAGGCCAAAGACCCCTTGAGGATTCATATTTTATATGTCGCACTCTAGAATAATATGTTATGGCCTTTGCTTCTTTGAATTCCATTAGGCAAGTGTACAATTAGCGAGAATGCAAATCACACAACAGTGGCACGTTGCTTTCGATTACCAGAAACATATAGTTTAGATATCAACCATAGAGAATCTGTTATGGCCTTTGCTTCTTTGAATTCGCCATCATTGTGAAACTCTGGGATAGTTGGTGTCTTAGCCATATACAAATTATGATTGTATAAACCTCTAGTATATATAAGGAAATATAGGAGATAACCTTACAAATTAGCCAAAACACACACACGTATTACAACATATATATATAAGTAACTATAGACATATAAGTCTATAAGAAGTTTACATCATAGCAAACATTTTCAAACATTATTGAACTAGTTTCAAGCATTTTCCAAGAAAGCTTCAAGGTTGACGGTGGATGATCCGCCAACTCTAAGAGCTTCTCTTGCCAACGTGCTCCATTTTTCTGCATTTCTCTTCATCTTCTCATTTCCCATCACCATGTCCAAGAACCTCCTAATCTCCTTCGCTTCCAACACTCCATCCCCCTCCCTCGTCTTCACTCTAACTCCTGTTTTCCACACATCTTGAATCATCTTTGCATTGTTTTGCTGATCCGACCATTGTGGATAAACCACTACAGGAACAGCCGCCACTAATGACTCCAATGCGGAGTTCCACCCACCATGAGTTACAAAACATCCGATTGATTTGTGACGCAGCACCACCATTTGAGAACACCAACCCACTATCATCCCAAGTTTTCCCAATTCCTCTATCTTGCTCAATCTTTTTGCTTTTTCACCATCTCTTATCACCCATAAAAATGACTTGCCACTCTCCAACAATCCATTTGCAATCTCTTCTAATTGCTCCATCGAGAAACTGGCTACCGTCCCAAATGAAACATACACAACCGATGCTTCAGCTTTTGTGTTTAACCATTGTATGTAATCATCCTTTGGTTTATCCAAGGAATTGTCCAAGTCCTTTCCTTCAAAAAATTCCAGCGGGACTAAGGGTCCAATAGGACTTAACTCGAGTTTCTTAGTTGCTCTTATGGACTCGAATTCTAGTTCATCGAAAGTGTTCACAAGTATTGTTGGAGATATTTCAAGTACATGAATATGATCTAGCATATTAGGCAAAATAAAATCATGTTCCTTTGGGATAGAAGACATCATGAATGACGATAAATCAGCAATGGTGAGTGGTGGCAACCCAGGTAAAATGATAGGGAACTTTGGGTTGTCATTATTACTAGATATCAAACTTTGATATCCATTACAATAGTAGTAGTATATATCTAAGATAGTGGCTGACTGGCACCACAAGAGAGTTGACTTGGTACCATGGGCATTTGCCACACGTGCTGCCCACGGTACTGCGGTGGTGAAGATTAAACGTTCAAATGGTTGCCCTGCAGCTGTCGCGGAATTTATGAGTTCTGCAACAGCAGAAACACCTTTTGTTTCAAAATCTGAAACAAATTGTTGCAGGGTGGTTGTTGGTTGTATTCCATCGTCATGACCATCAGAGAATGGAGCGAATGTTATGCCATAAGGAGCAGTTTCTTTGTCAATTCGCCGAATGGAAGAGACATTGGCGCAAAGGGTGGCATCCACACCCAGTTTGACAAGGCGGGTGGCAAACTGGAGGGCTGGGCTGATATGGCCTTGCCCGGTATAGCAAACAATTAAGAATTTCCTGTGGGTTGTCATGAGAGAGGAGGTTGGTGGTACTGGTGATCACATAACAAACATGTAATTCATGTATATGTTGCCCATTTAATGTTGGATAAACTGATAGTGTAATTGTGTGGCTAGTCTTACAAGTAGTCAACTTCCATCAAAAGGATTGTGATATGTACTAAATATACTAACAATTGTATCGCAAGATATTACTTGTATCTATCGTATTTTTTTATTTTTATTTTTACCAAAGTAAAGATTATTACCAAAGTGCATGCGATATCAAAAATTTCTATCCGTGAAATAAAGTTGAGAGAGAGAAGATACAATTTAAGTTTTAACAGTGGATAACCGACCAATTACCGGTCCCCCACCGACCGATCACACGGCAAACATGATAGAAGGTAAATCACGTCACACTATGGTTAAAGGGACACGGGGTGGTATTTGAACCCCTGACCTCTACTTTTATGTTTCATGTCTCACACTACTAGGCTACTATTACGGGGGACCAGTTTGACTATTAAAGTTTTGATACCGATACATAAGTTCAGTTGAATGCATTCTCAGAATTTGAAAACATCGAGGAAAAGCATTAAAGATATAGCAGATTCTTGAAGTCAAACAATACCTGTTTGGCAGGTTCCTAACAGGAATTCAGTACCATTAATGAGAGTTAATATAATCCGAGATGAGCATATGCACTCCTGTAGCATAGGCATTATAATGGGATGTACATACTATGCACAGTTTTTAAATTTGTGTGACTCGCTTTGATTTTATTTTGCACAAACAAGGTGATTTACTGCTCCTAATTATTCACTTAAGGTAAAAGAATATCGTCACCGTTAATAAACCCACTTACTTACATAAGCATGCACAAAATACACATCGCAATAAAATAATTCAAACGCTTTTCCCATATGTCAGTTAATTGAAGAGGAACACTCAAAAAGACCAGAAATTGCAAGTTCAAACAAAGAACAGAATCTGGAGTGCACATTTGGTAGAGCAAAACTAGCAACACTAAAATGGTGCATACCAGATAGATGGCAGTTACCCACATACCCATCCCAATTTATCTGCCATAATTCGGATAGTTGTATATATATATACGAAAGATGACAAAGTTGAAGGGCAAAACAATGCTGAAAACTGTAGAAATCCAAATGCTCAGTTTTGGAATTGGATATCTATACAATCATACAAGTACAAACGTATATGGAATACAATGACAATAACTAGCTTGTAATAATTAGTCTCTTTAAGCACATCCAGTATAAAAGCTGAGTTGACGAATATGACTGCAACCTTTCTGTAGTCATTTTTTTTTATATAATGAGAAATGTATGGTATAATTAAAGATGACCAAGGATGTTATCCAGTGAGCATGTAGCAAGGCACATCTTTCACATGGTACAACTATATTGCACATGATTTAAGTAATTTCTAATTAATAACCCAAGACCTTTATTGATACGGTGGTAAGTCCTGAACAAACTGCATTCATTAAAGGAAGACAGATTTTAGATGGTCCGCTGCTACTCAACCAAGTGATTGATTGGTACAAAGGTCGAAAGAAAAAACTTATGTTGTTCAAGATCGACTTTGCAAAAGCTTATGACTCTCTTTCATGGGAATACCTTTTCTCGGTTCTTATGGCTATGGGATTCGGTAACAAATGGATTGCGTGGATTAAGGCTTGTCTTTTCTCGTCTAGGTCTTCGGTGTTGATTAATGGTAGTCCTTCCGAGGAATTTAATTTAAGGCGTGGGTTACGTCAAGGGGATCCTATGGCGCCGTTTCTTTTCATTATTGCTATGGAGGGTCTTCATGTGGCTATGGATAATCTGGTCAGAGGTAATTTTTTTTCTCTAGTGCGAGCATTAATAATACTATGGTATCTCATCTTTTCTATGCAGATGATGTAATTATTATTGGAGAATGGAATGAAAGGAATTTGGATAATATCACAAATGCCCTAAAGTTTTTTCATTGTGTGTCCGGGCTCAAGATTAATTTCGATAAATCTTCTATCCTTGGTGCCGGGGTTCAAATGAGTGAGATTACTCGATTGGCTGCTAAGGCGGGATGCAAATCTGAAAAACTTCCATTTAAATATCTTGGCATTCCTATTGGCAATAGATGCGGGAGTGTTGCTGCTTGGGATCCTATCATTCAGAAATTTCACAAAAGACTTGCCGGATGGAAAGCTAATATGTTATCGATTGGCGGTAGATCCACCCTCATATCTTCCATTCTTAGTTCTTTGGGCATCTATTTTTTCTCCATTTTTAGGCTTCCGAGAAAGGTGAATAATGCCTTGGAATCTATTCGGAGGACATTTTTTTGGGGTGGGTCGAAAGAAAAACGCAAAATCCCATGGGTTAAATGGGTCGAGGTTTTGGGATCAAAAGAAGATGGAGGGTTGGGTTTTGGCAGTCTTGATGCTATGAATTTAGCGTTGCTCTATAGATGGCGATGGAGGGGTTTAAACAACTCGCATAGCCTTTGGTCTCGGGTGTTGATTGCAATTCATGGGCCGGATTGCTTCTCTAAGTTAGTTGCTAAAAACAAGGGGTTATGGTACAACATTACCAAAGCAGTGGGAGCTGTTCATTCTTCACTTAACTTCAATGGGGACTTGGTTACTAAGAGTGTTGATAATGGAAACGATACAAAGTTTTGGACGGATATTTGGGTCGGTAACAATTCTCTGGCTTCTTTATTCCCTCGGTTGTATGCTATTGATACTAACAAGGAGTGCTGCATCAAAGATATATACGTTAATAATTCTTGGTCTTGGGCGTGGCGTAGACCGATTAGGCCGGGGTTCGAACATCAGTGCTTCAGTGAGATGTATGATCTTATTCCTAAATGTTTGAATTCGGACAAGCAGGATCTTTGGACTTGGAATCTTGATGGCAACAAACAATTTGCTATAAGCCATCTTCGGAAAGCTATTGACCACAAGAATTATGCTTCGGTTCAGGTGATGAAGACAATCTGGTCCAGGCTAGTTCCAAAGAAAGTTAATATTTTTGTTTGGTGACTCCTTCGTGATTGCATCCCGACGTTCACTAATCTTTTTGCTAGAGGTATCGATGTGTCTTCGGTTAGATGTAGAAGCTGTATCACGGGTATTGAGACACCGAAACATGTGTTTCAAAATTGCAAAGTTACGATGGATACTAGGAGAATGCTCAGCAAATGGATTCAGTTGGACATTCCTGTTACGTCTCCTAAAGAGGTAATGAATTGGTGTGATAATTTACTTATTGCAGGAAGAAATAAATCTATTTTGCAGGCGATTCTTTTTATTTGGTGGTGGCACGTGTGGAAAGCTAGAAATGAGGTCACTCACAAATTTATTCATGAAAGCCGAGTTGATCTTTTTAATTCAATGAAGTCTTCTGCTTGCCTTTGGATCACTAATCGGGGAAGAGATATGCATAAGTCTTGGGAAGATTGGTGTGTTAATCCTGGGATTAGTTAGCGGCTTGGTCTAGTTATTTGACATGGGACTTTTCGTTGGTTCCTTTTCTGCTAGTCATGGTTGTATCTTCTTGTATTCGGTTCTTTTGGGTGTTAATTTGCTAGTTTGTTTTTGGGTTGGGTCCTCGGGACCTGGTTGGGATCGTATCAAAAACACCCAAGAGTGAAAATTGGTGGTGTGGCCTCTTTGGGTGGGGGTTTTTCTCCCGTCCATCTGTAAGTGGCGTGAGTTTTTTCATCCCTTTTACGGTCCTCGCAGTTAAGGTTCCCGGGTCGAGTCTAGAGTTACTTGTTCTTTGTTGATTTTTCTAGACTTTTATTTGTATTGTAGACTTTGATCCGACTAGCGCCTTGCTAGTTTGGATTTTATTTATATCATATTGCCATTCTAAAAAAAAAAAATTCTAATTAATAACCGAGTGATACCTCAACAGTTAGCAGCAAAGAGGCCGAAAACCTGCAAAAGATGTGCATAAACCTCCTACGCCATAAAAGGTTTTCGGTTTTGATGCTAGCTTTACGCTAAATAGAATCTGTGCCACCAGATTGTGTCCCAATAGTTTTTCTGAGACCATTAGAAGAGAACATGAAACTAAACAAAAAAACTAAAATCACGATATCCACAATTCGGATACATGGCCAGAATACCTTGTGCAGATTGACATAAAGGACAGCATTACAACAATCGTAAAACACAGGTGCAGCAGAGCTTTTATACTCCGAATCACCCTGTATGATGAAGGCCATAACAGAAAGACTACTCTTGGTTGACGGATCACCTTGAAAACTACTAGGCCAAAGGCCCTTTCTAGAATTATATTGCTCTAGAAAAAATATGAGCAAGTGTATATAAAGAGAATGCAAATAACATATCAGTGGCATATTGCTCTCAATTAGTTGGTATGTGAAGTAGCAAGCTCCATTTATACAGGTTCGTTACATACTTACACTTAAGATCATTTATGTGGAATACCAACCAAATTTTACAAGGTATTTCCCACATTACTGAAAGCATATAATTTAAATACCAATCATTGTGAAACTCTGGAACGGTGCTTCATGCTTGTGCTTAGCCATTATTTAAGGGAATATGAGAAATAAGCTTACAAGTTAGCCAAAACACTCACAATACAAGTACACAACATATACCTTGTAAACAAGTTCAATAATTTTCAAACATTTTCCAAGAAAGCTTGGAGGTTGATGGTGGATGATCCGCCATCTCTAAGAGCTTCTCTTGCGACTGCGCTCCATTTCTATGCATTTCTGGTTTCTAATCACTGTTTCCACACACCTCCTAAACTCCTTCCCTTCCAGCACCCCATATCCCCCTCCCTCGTCTTCACCCTAACCCCTGTTTTCCACACATCTTGAATCAATTTTGCATCGATTGGCTGATCCGACCATTGTGGAAACACCACTGTAGGAATAGCGGTCACTAATGACTCCACTGTGGCTCAACACCACCATTTGAGAACGCCAACCCATCATGCCAAGGTTTTCCCATTCCTCTAACTTGCTTAATCTTTTTGCTTTTTCACCATCCCTTATCACCCATAAAAATGATTTGCCACTCTCCAATTATCCATTTGCTATCTCCTCTAATTGCTCCATTGATAAACTTGCTAGCGTCCCAAATGAAACATACACAACCGACGATTTAGCTTTTGTGTCTGACCATTGGATGTAATCATTTCCGGCAAATCCTCTGATAAGTCCTTTCTGTGTAAGAATTCCAAAGGGACTAAAGGTCCAACAGGAATAAACTCGAGTTTCTTAGTTGCTCTAATGGACTCGAATTCTAGTTCATCAAAAGTGTTCACAAAGTATTGTTGGAGATAATTCCAGTCTATGAATATGTTCTAGCAAATGAGGTAGAATAAAGGTGTTGTATTCCAATGTCAAACAATCAGAGCTTAAGAGTTCCACAACAGCGCAAACACCTTTTGTTTCAAGATCTTTGACAAATTGTTGCTGGGTTGGTTGTATTCCATTGTCATAGCCGTCAGAGAAGGGAACGAATGTTATGCCATGAGGGGCAGTTTCTTTGTCTATGCGCCGAATGCCAGAGAGACTGGTGCAAAAGGTGACATCGATACCCTGTTTGACAAGGCAGTTGGCGAACTAGAGGGTTGGGTTGATAAGGCCTTGCCCTGGATGACAAACAATCAGGAATTTCTTGAGGTTTGTCATGAGGGAGAAGGTATCAGCCTGGTAGTGACCAGGCAGCAAATATAAAATTTATGTGTATACTCTACCCCATATAGATGCAAGATAAGTTCATGCTGTAATTGTGTGGCTGGTGATAAAAGTACCATAAAAAGGATATTGCTTTTTAAATGCACATGTTCTTTCATAGTTTTTGACAAAAAATCCAATAGGTCAACCAGACCCATTTTGCAAGTCCCAAAAAGTTATCCATTTTGTTGAGCCGCCCATATTCCCACTTCTAACTATGACAATACTTGATAGGTTGCTATAAATTTACATAAAGTCCCATTTTTCCAACCCACCCATTTCCCCACCTCTAACTTTGACCTACAGCAAAAGGCTGTTCTGAAAAAATAAAATAACACTCAAGAGTCTCATGTCATATCCATAAATAAGAATACTTCTGTCAGCCTATTCTCTCACTAAGAAACAGAATCTGCATGGCATATGCAAAGTAGTAAAGAACTGATTGAGAGCTGACAGGAAAGAAATTTACTTAGGAGAATACATTAAACTAATTAAGGCTCATGTCCAGCCGCAATAACATTATATGTTTACCAAAGTATTTTATAGAATCGAGCAGTTTGCTTAAGAAATACAACACATGTATCCAGTAATGCCAGATCTCCATTGAACAATATTAGAAGTGAAAGTCCCCCCAAATTAAAGTTTCAATGCAAAAAAAACCTCCTACATCATACTGTTCACAAAATACGTTACTATCGAAATAATACAAGTAATGTAAACATATTTGACACAATGATTATGTACAGGAAAGTTCAACACTTTGGGTAAAAAATGTTTCAGGTCAACCCAATCTGACCCACTTCAATCTTTGCCAAAAAAAATTACGTAGTTTGACCCGTTACCCAACTTGTCCATTTTGCCACAACTTTTATAAATAACAAAAGGCTACATTTTAATAAAATAAATTATTGAAATTTCAATAGAACAACTTGTCCATTTTGCCACAACTTTTTATCAATAACAAAAGGCTGCATTTTAATAAAATAAATTATTGAAATTTCAATAGAATGTACCGGATGGAGTAATTCTAAAGACTCTTGTATGCTTTATAGATTTTAGTTGATTTACATACAAAGTAGCGTATGTTTGAAATGGGGCTTGTATGTTGAACTTCAGAAGTGCTTGTATGATTGAAAAAATAGATTGTATACTATATATAGCCCCATTTTCAGAGATAATCAATGGCCATGCCAAATGGGGTTAGTGAAGGTAAATCAAATACAACTTCTTGTTCACAGATTACGTTAAAAGTTCCCTTGGCTCTCACATACACACAGAAATAGTTTGACTTTTAATGCCAAATGCAAAGATTTTTAAGTTCTAACTTTATAGCAGAATCTTCGAAAAGAAAATATTCTCTCAGAATTTAACAGAATCCATATTAAAAGTCAGACAATACCTTTTTATTTAATAACAAGTTTATACCATTAATGAGAGTTAGCAAAATCACAGATAGCCTGCAACTTAGGCATTTAAGCACATAAAGCTGGTACATGATATTTCGTGACTTGTGAAAAAAGGACTTCACAAAAGGACTTCCACTAGATGTTATAGTGAACGTTCTACTGCAGAAGGACACTCAAAATGACCAGAAAAGAGAAAATAGCATATTTTCACAAGAATATATAGTTCAATAATCTTAGTAACATCCTAGACAAATGTCAAAAGGAAATACTCATATTAACTCAAAAAACATGTATACATCATCTTCAGGCTTCCAATAAAAAACTTAAAAAACTACAGCCAAGTTCACCCGTAGAGCTGCAGCAATCATGTAACGCAGAAGATGTTTTCAGAGTTATGGACAGTTAATATGCCAGCCAAGAACATTCAAAGATTACAAATGGTTAATGTATGAACCATAATGTAACGGCTTGTATAAGAGTAATGATACATTTGCTTAAAACATCACCCACATGATAAGCATGATCAAGTCAAAGGTTACCTTTTTGGCAGATTTCACACAAAAAATTTCATACCTTCGAAAATCAACATAATCAGAGAGAACTCTTTAACCTGGGCAATTTTGCATGCTTGTACACGGTCTGATGGTCTCTTATAAACAGGGACTCTAGTAACAACCAGCAGTAGGCAGTAGCAAATTCACATGCAGAAACAACCAGCCAAAAATAAGTCCATACATGCCATTAAAATAAGGGGCTTGCAACAATAAACAAGTGGGAAACTGATGAGAAATAACAAGACATGCAGTAGATCTTCTGAAATTCATCAAAGTTGAACATTTCAGCAAAATATATCCATATACTACAGACAAATCTTAACCATAATATAACAGTTCGTATAACCTAAAAAGAACACACACACAAATTATTATTACAGCACTAAAGACTTACAAGTCATTGTGCCCCAAAAGTTCAAACACACCAAATTTTGCTGCTCAAATTCCTAATCCCCCCTCGTGAACATAGCCACATTACTCAATTTAGCTTCTATCAAGAACTATGAGAATATGAAAAAACTACCAAAAATATCATACACGCAACTGCATGCAGATGACCACCAATTGGAAAAAGCGACACTTAAGGAAGTCACAATGGAGGGACCAATATCGAGAAAGCAATCCATGTTACATCAATGAGTTCCATAAACCCGGAAAACCTCAAAAGAAAATACAAGTTATAACAGGTGCTGAGGGGTTCCAAGTAAAGGAATTCCATGTCCTCAGTGATTAGACAAAAAATCACTATCATGCCAACTGATATAATGTTAATACCCAATGAATATGGCAAATATCATCAAAGAACAAAGCTGCCATGTGCAGATGATTGACTATTACTACAATACCTCCAAGCAGTGACCCTCAACAAGCCATAGTGATGTAAATCACAAACAAAAATACCCATATCGAAAAAGCAATCCCTTTGACATCAGAATCCTTCATACACCTGGTGAATCTCAAAGGACGGACAGGTTGAAGGGGGTGGTGATGTATTCTAGTAAAGGTATTGCGAGTCTTCGAAGGTGTGGTAGACTTATGAGATAGTATGGGAATGTCAAACAGCATAATAAGAGAAAAAATAAGCCACTGCAGATGATTGAATATAAATACTCATGTTCTAACAAGCAACCACCCATGGGGAAAATGTAAGCCGATGGTTTGCCCTCACCATCAAGAAAGAAATCCCCGCTACATCAAAAACCTACATACATCTGATGAATCTCAACGAACAAAACAGGTTGATGCGGCTGTTGGGGGTGTTCTAGTAAGGGTATTCTAAGTCCTCAATTGTGAGATAATACGTGTTTTGACAGTATGGAAATGGTTGACAGCTTTCCAGAGAAAATTCCATTAAAAATGTCAGAGAACAAAACAAAACTATACAAGATGAGCACACACAAAAACGCAATCATTTGTGCCAGAAACAATTATATCACTAAAGTACAAAACGAAATTTTAAAAAGCATAGGTTTACAAAGAAGCACTTGGAATACTGATACCCTATGCAATTAAAAAATTACCGAAATTAGTGAAAATGTAACGAGACTGGACAATAACAAAAGCAACTGATATAAAAGTTAAAGCAAAAATTAAGGAATTTATAAATAAACTAAAAAACAATTAGCAGACTCAAAACTCATAGCCATGTCAACTGAAACAATGCTAATCCCTAAAGGAATTTAACAAACAGCACAAAAGAAAAACCATCCATCTGCAGATGATTGAATATCATTATTCACAACTCCAAGCAAGCGACTACCAATGGGCCAACGTGCAAGTCACACATATCGAGAAATAAATCCCTGTTACGTCACGCCTGTCAAACCTCAACAAACAAAACAGGTTATAACAGGATTTGAGATCATCACATAGAGGGATTCCAAGTACTCGTAGGGAAGGCGACACTTGCCAAAGAGTGTGTGAGTGTTGAACAAAGCGGCTTTTAAAAGAATCCCATTTACCAGGTCAAAAAGAGATAGTGTAAGTAAACAAAGCAAACAACAAGAAAAACACGAAGTAAACGAAGCAGTCATGTGCAGATGATTGAATATCATGACGGATTCCTTCAAGTGCAAGCGACTACCAATGGACCATAGTAAAGCCAATGGTAAACTACGACAAAGAGACCCCATATTGAGAAAGCAATCCATCCTACAACAACCTACTTACACCGGTGACCCTCAAAAGACAAAACAGGTTGACACTGGTGTTGAGGCGTTCTAGTGAAAGGATTGCAAAGCCTCAAATGTGAGGCGGCACTTGTCAGATAGGATGCGAGTATCATAGAAGGGGGATTGTCTTAAAAATTCCATTATGAGAAAGTAAAAATCAGAAAAAAAGTGTACAAGTCAAAGACAAAAGACGCCATATATACTAGAACTAATATCTCAACTAAAATGCAATATAAAATAGGCATGTAAGTCGTCATCAATCGAAGGGAAAAGGTTGTGAACAGAAGTAGCACAGATTGAAAAGTCAAAATGAAAGTAGAGGAAAAAAAATTTGTTTTTGAAGGGCAAATAAATACTACATCCACACATAATTTAGATCGAAAAAACTTGGTAATTTGTTCAAAAACAAGAGTATGTGAATCAAGATTGAAAAAATTGATAACTTGTTCGAAAACAGGACTATAAGAAGAAACTTAAACTAAAAAAACCCTGACTCAAAATCAGAACAAATGCAGCAACAAAAAGCAGACAAGCTAAAACTAAAAACATATGATATATTTCCATGAGACACCATAAATTTTCTTGCTAATTTCCTTGGGCAGCTGGAAACACACTCGAACTTTTCTGTAATCTTTCCCCTAGTAAATATGGATCAAAAACAAACTGACAAAAAAAATTCAAGTTTTTGTTCTGTTCTTCATCTTCATGTTCAATTTTATGTTTTATAAATAAAAGTGCCAAGGGGGGCTAACTTATAAGTGCACTTACGCTTACAGGTAGAAGTGTTGCATGCTTCACCAGCCTACACAATATGAGAATGCCTTGAAAGATCATAACTTGAAGATGCAAGCAATATGTAAAGAACTAAAGATACTCGAATACAAGCATTTAATGTTTATGCAATATAAAGACAGAACTCATAAACACAAGTCTCTATAACATGCATAAGTACGAAAAGCAATAATATAATCTATCATTTGGTTTCTGACTTGTACGAACGGACTAACCAAAAATGTGCATTTGGCATTAGTGATAAAAATGCTAAGAATTGTAAAGTGACATATTTGTCAATATAGTATTCCGATCATTTAAAATTCACCCACAACAAAAAACAACTAAAATAAGGTATATACCGATGATATTGAATCTAACTGAGATCACACACATAATGCCGGCCCTACTCCCGAATTCAAGATGTCAATAACTTTCAAGAGTTTCCAATAAATTGAAATAATTTCCAATACTTTTTGAAAAAAATTTATAAAAAAAAAAAGTTAAAAAAATGTTCAAGAATAATCGATAAATCCCAAAAAAAAAATGAAAATTTTTCAAGAATTATGGAAAAGTTCCTAAAAAAAGATTTGGAATTTTTTCAAGAAAAACCAAAAAAAGTAGAAAAGTTTTCAAGAATTCTACGATAAATTTTTAAGAAAAAATTTCAACAATTTTCGAGAAATTCCAAAAAAAAATTGAATCCAAAAAAGCCCCTCCCAAACAAACCCTAATAATAATAATTTCATAACCAATATATATTTCTGACTGTGAAAAAATCAATGCTTGTAGTCAAAAGAAACATAAATTAAAAATACTTAACTTGTGTACGACAATGTATAGGTATAGTATATAATCCATGATACATTCTTTGATTTGCGATACGGATCTGATTATTGATATTCAGCAGTTGCTTTTGATATAAAGAATTGATTGATTGAAGAATTAGTATTATTAGGGTTTTGAAATCAGAAAGGGGTTGGATATATAGCGCGGGTGAGAGCTGTATTTATAGTTTTTGTACATGCGTTGGATGGACGCGGGGTTATAAGATTTGTAGACATGACCTACCATATCTCATTTTTAATTTAATATCTATCTATACTACATTATATAAATCAAACAGATAATATCTTAATTTTTAAATTTTTTAAACATTTTTATATATATTATATCATTTAATATTATTTAATATTTGTATTATTTATATATTAATGGATTATATATTATTTATATTAATTTACATAATTAATTTTAAATATTTTAACAATAATAACAAACACATTTTTTTATATACATGTGTGTTATGCAGCCTAGAACCGGCAGTCGGCGAAGCAAATGGCCAGCCACCATCACCTTTTGATGCATGTACATGAAGTTTACGAATTTCATATACACTATAACTTAAATTTTTAAAAAATTATTCATCAACGCGCATCGTGCGGGTACATTCCTAGTTATTATATATTATCTTTATTGTTACTTCTTTATAAAACAAACCACCTTTCATTTTTTTTAAACTTTTTATCTTTGAAATATCTAAAATGTCCTTATTAATATAACTAACACTATCCATGATTTTATTGAATACCCAATATACCCTTAATAAAATTAATTTACAACATCTACCCTTTAATTTCTAAACTAACTACACTACCCATTTTATATCAATAACCTACACTATTCGCTGTCGCCGCCGCCGCCGCCATTTTATATCAATAACCTGCTCATTTTATATCAAATGTTTTAAAACTTTTTTTGTAGAAACTGTCAAGATAATCAATCAAATGATAAAATAATTACAATCATATTGTAAAAAAAAAAATTAAATCTAATATTATTTGGTTGAACATGAACATCATAGCAAAAATGAAAATGGACACAAGCACAACATTTTATTTGTT
>JAOXNX010000001.1:30337298-30356894 GCA_028566075.1 Solidago caesia
TTGGCCTAGACTAAAACCTAAGTAACCGCATATAGAATTTTCAATAGGAACTATGTGTGCATACTATATGTGTAAACGCTTTCTAGAATATGTTTGAATTGAATCAACCGATATAAAGTTTGAGTATAAAGTAGAAGAGCCAAGAAAAGTTACCAAATGTTTTCACATTGATCAAGGTTTACTTATATAATCACGTATGTGGCATTACGGTTCGACAACCTGCCTTTAGATCCCCGCAGAGGGATAGAATCGCGTAGAAAGATCCACACAGAAAGATAGAACACACAGCAATATCCCCCATACAACGATTCACCACATAACGGTTCACCACATGACGATCCACCACATAACGACTCACCACATAACGATTCACCACATAAATCTAGTTTAATGTATTACGCCTTATCGATCATGTTTCATGTAATACAACTCATTGATCATGTTTCACGTTCTACGACCTCTAATTCTTGTTTCACGATATCTCATTCGTAATTCACGCTTTCTTAGTAAATTTACATGTATACTTAAAAGTATGCAATAGTATGTAATAGCATAGAAAGCAAGTATACGAAAAATATAAGTTTTTGTCTACGGCATGTACACAATAGAAATTAGTTTGAGTATCTTTCCACCCCAAAACATGATAAAAAAGGGGCTACAAAACTCACGTGAGGCGTAGGCTAAGTATAGATCGTTCGCACAATAATACCGGTGTTCGAAGAATTCCTCACATCAAAGTTCGTCTCCAATTTATCAACCAAGTCTAAACGAACGATAAGGTATCCGTTAAGTATTCGTTTACGATATTATAATCTTGTCTAAACTAGTGCCCTAAGAAATGCCATTGAAACTCGCGTATATAAAAGTTTGTCTCGTTCATTAAGGTTCATTGAAAAGTCCATTAAATCTCATAATGTGTTGCTTTTAAACCTTAATTCAATTCGTTAAGTCCGTTGAGTTAAGTTTAACAACTTTTAAATCGTTAAATCATACGAGAGCGTTTTAACAACGGACACTCGAAGATACTCGAAAAGTTAAATTTCAGAACAAACTCGCGTTGACCAAGTCAACATGGTCAGACCCGCGCGTGAATGACCCCAAAACGCCCAACTCGTGTAGGCCAAACTCGCCCTTCACTTCCAACAATAAAAACTGACTCGTTTTGACTTAGAATCGATTAGGATCAATAGTATTATGCATAGGGAACTTCAAGGAACGATTTAGACTCGAAAACAACGCGACTTGGAAGTCGAAAACGCAATCACGTGTGCACCCATTCCAAACTCACGCGAGTTTGGAATCATGCACGGTTTTGGACTTTAACATGTTAAAATGATTCTGTTTTGGTTCAAACTTGATATAGATCATTAGCATAACGTTTAGGGAACTCGATAAACTCGATCACACGCGAAAACAACTTGGTTTAAACCTTGAAAACCTCAAACACGTGTGGGGAAACCCAAACACGCGCGTGTTTGATTTCCAGCCATGCCTTTGTCCTTAAAACCAGCAAAACGCTTCGTTTTCAAGCTAAACACTCGATTTAGAGGCTTTGATTTCCGGTTTTTCATCAAAAACGAGTTTGAAACACTTTGAAACCATTTTCGAGCTTAAACTCGGCATTTCTTAGTAAACACGATGGATTAACGACATAAAACACTTACCAATCGAAACCCGAACGAATTTGATCAAGAAAGTTGAGAGAAATCTTAGAGAGAGAAACTAGAGAGAGAGAGAGAGTGCAAGAGAAAGTGAGTGAAAAAGTGGTGGAAATGGTGGTTTTGTTCCCACCAAGCACTCTCGCGATAGATGCCAGTTTCTTCGAGACTCGCAAAAACGTTTAAATAGTTTCAATGAATAAAACTTTCAATTACCTTCAAAACGAATATAAATATGACCAAACTTGACCATTAAAAACTAATTTAGTTTTAATTCAATTGTTTCACATTTTTAACTTGGCATTTCTATAGACAACTAGTAACCTCTTACGATCTTGATTCATCGCGACCACTTTCCAACATTTGATATTCTAATCTCAAATAATTACGAACTTACGAAAAATCAATCCCAATTTCCAAATGTGACGCTCGGAAAAGCTCGGTTTAGATTCATTTATAGAAAACGAAATTAGATTACCAGACGATCGAATACTGTAACATTTGCCATCTGAGCACTTTATTTAATCTAGTCTTAAGTCGTAATCATTGTATGGAGATCGTTTGGAGTTCGATGATTATGTTTATATATATATATATATATATATACATGCATAATACGAGCTCGGGTGTTAGATAGATTTTGATTATTCGGGTTTCGAATAATTAAGTTTTTGGGATACTTGTCGCGAGAAATTAAGTCCTTTTGGTTTAGCTAGTTGCTTATAGAAATGTCAAACTTAAAAAAAATGCGAAATTATTTAAAATAAGATGCTTTTATTATTTAAAATCCGCTATAGTCATATTTATAGTCGTTTGAAAGGTATTTGAGAAATCTATTTACTCGAGTCATTTAAATGTATTGACGAGCCTTGAGTAAAAGTATTTTATTTAACGAATCGTTTTTCGGGAGAAACCGTGTATCTTCGCGAGAGTGTTGTGATTGGATAAAAGCTTTTCAACCATCCATTCCATTCATTATCCACATCCCACTCTCTCTCTTCTTTCTCTCACTAGAACCGAACTCTCTCAACTTTTCTTGCTAGATCGAGTGTGGGTTTCGTTGTGTAAGCATCGTATGTCGTTAATTTCATGTTTTCTCTTAGAAATGCCTTGGATCTACTCGAATTTCTCTAGAAAAACTTCAAACCCGTTTTCATTTTTGGACAGCCGTTTTTGGGTCAAAAATCGAGTGTTTCGGGTCGTTTTTCATATCAAAACTCTAGGGAACATGTTTATCTATCACTTGGGTCAATTTCTAACCTTTAAACGAGTCGATTTGATGAATTTCGAGTCCAAATCGCTGTTGTAATCCAGGTTCGTGCGAACTTGGATGAACCAAGTTCGCATATGTGTTTTGGTGATGAAAAAGCTTCGTTTTCGGTTCTAAGTTCGTACCTTGATGTTCCCTAGACATGGATCTATGTTCGTAATTGAAAACCAAGTCATTTTGGGTCCTGAAATTTGAAGCGATGTTGGTCTTGAAGTAGCTTCGTGCGAGGTTGGTAACTTCGTACGAGGTTGGCTACTTCGTGCGAGGTTGGCTACTTCGTACGAGGTTGTCTACTTCGTGCGAGGTTGGCTATGGTTTAACTTCGTGCGAGGTTGGCTGTGAGCCATGTTCGTGCGAGGTTAGTCATGGGCCAAGTTCGTGCGAGATGGTCTTTGTCAAGTGCGAGTTTGACTGGTCAACTGTTGTTGTTTTGATTTGGTGATGTTCCAAGTGTAGTTCGTTGTTCGTTGTTAAATTCTTGTTGATTTGGTGACGTTCCATGCGAAATTATTTAAAATAAGATGTTAAATTGGTTTCGTAAGACTATAAACTTTAAAAGTTGAAATGGGAATTAACAAACTTAATGACTTGAAATATGGTTTAAAAGTAACATATTACGCGATTAAAGAGACCTTTCGATAAACGTTAGCGAATGAACGAACTTATGAAACGAGTTTCGAAGGCATTTCTTAGAAGCACTAGTTTAGACTAATGGTTTCATTTGGAAAATGGACTTAATGTTTGATATTGATTGTTTTCAATTGATTGATAGTTTGTGGGCGAGACTTAGACGTTTGAGGCGGTTGCGGACTAATCATATCGTATTTTACCTTGTTTCTTATCGACGATCGAGGTGAGTTCGTAGCCCCATTTTTTTATGAGTTTATACTGGGGTGAAAAGTGTACTAAATCGTGTCGGTAGTTTTAAATGTACAATATATGCAGTAGTATAGCCTTACTTTGGTAAGTGCCACATGAGGGGATTCCTCGGCACAATGTAGTTCTATACGTCCTTAATTGGACTGGTGTTCCTCTATACGTCCACGAATGGACTGGTGTTCCTCTGTACGTCCCGAGCGGACTGGTGTACCTTGATTTTGGATAGTTGTTTTATGAATCGATTATGGTTACGTCGTTATTAATTGATGTTGATAATGATTGTTGATGTGATTGAGTATCCAGAGTTGTGATTCTTTTGTGCTAATTGTGTGCGACTTACTGTAAGTAAAATTCTATACCTCTTATATGTTGTACACATTCAAGTTTAAACCTGCGAACTCACCAGCTTTATGCTGGCTGTTTTTAGTACACTTTTCAGGTAATCAGGTGAACCGAGGAAACCAGGCGTGACGATTAGAGCTGGACTTTGATCGAGGAAGCTGCGCATCTTTTGTTAGCTAGGTTCAGGGATATGCGCATTATGTAGCGCTTCCTTGATTGACTATATCATAACCGCGAGCACGAGACTCGGAGGCACCCTTCCTGAGGGGTTCAGCGTTTGTAATCACGCACTAGTTTTTGCATTGTAAACGTTATGTCTTGTGTGTGGATTTGTAGGAATACTATGGTTGTTAGTGTTGTAATGAACGCTTGTTTGGATTTCAATGAGAAATCTTGTTTACATGTAGCATACTCTATGTAACATCCATGTCGTGCTGAGCTTTATGTGACATCCCATAATTCCGCCGTGGTGGGGTGTTACACCAACAGATTTACAAATAGCCATTGCATCCAAATACTTCTGCATCATATACCGGGATCCTCCTGTGAATGATGATGGTAGCAATATACGTTTTCCGGCTTTAGATGCATCAGAATTCCCCTTATCAACGGTCTTGCTCAAATTTAAAAAGGTGTCGGTTCTAAGTCTCTTTTGTTGTCCCTTAATGTAGGACAGCCTATCGGCTTCAACCATGGTATATGCATCAACCAAAAATTGATGAAACAATTTTTTGGCATGCAGTAACAACGAAAAGTGCTGCACTCTATCTTGGATTCTAAAACAAAAGAATTCCTTCATTGTAAGTCTTGTTCGCGGTACTTCAAAATTATCTGGAATGCCATTGTGCTTAATGCTAAGTCGGAATCCATCTTCCGCGTAAGAAAATATAAGGGGATATTGTAGCGCGAGATAAGAAGGATGAAGCTCACTGATACGTTGAAGAAAAGCGGCCTTTGTTCTGAGAACAATGTCTCTTTGCTCAACTAATTCATAAATGTCACCGACTACTAACGCAGCAACCTCTGGTGCTGTTGGGAGATTGTACGTCCTTCCATCTTTTTCTCTATTGGATATAAGTTTTAGAGATACATCTTGCAACTGATTTTCTTTCAAACAGTCTCTTACCATACGAAAAGACTTTACAAGAGGATTACAAGAGTCCAACAGATTCTTAAGATCAGTAATCGTGTCACGATCAAGTTCGTCCTTCTTCCCATGCTCTGACCCACTACCAGAAATGTAAAATCCAACAACTTATTAAGATTACTAACGGAAGGGAGGTAAAATAGTAACAAAAAAAAACCATACCTCACTGCACTGATTCTATGAACAAGTTCGTTTTCCGAATCATAGATGTAAAGTTGTGAAAACTTGGGCTGACTTCCTTCAGGGGGCAGAAGGCTACCTATTCGGTGGAAATTCTGGCCCTGTAGTATAAAGACGAATGGGCCTCTACCGTTCTGAAGTGTTTTGTCCACATCATATTATAAGCACGGATATGATTCATAAAATTGATGCTCTTAGGATGGTTACTTTTATATAAATTGTATAACAAAGGAGGAGGTGGAGCAGCTTGAGGTAGTTTCACTTTCCCCTTCTGACAACAAAGCGAAAATGAATGTTTCTTACTGTAACACCCCACCAATGGCGGAAACGTGTGATGTCTAGAAAAGTACAGCACGACATGGAATTACATAGATACTACTAACATGAATAAGAACATAATGATACATTCTCAAAACAAGTTCCATTCTGTAACACCCCACCTGTGGCGGAAACGTGAGATGCAACTCAAAGGATATTTATTTTATAATATATTTTTTCATTTAAATTTATAAGATTTTTTGAATTTATATATATATATAAATCTTATTTTTAATATGTCGTAAACAACCCGTATATCTAACACGAGATTAAATGTAGTATATATATACATACATAACTATTTCCACCCAATAGAATCACGGTCTTCGCAACTCAGACAGATTGTACTTCTCTTTCACAAACACCATTTAATTTAGTTATTATTAATTCGCAAATTTCCACAAAATAAAATCCCAAATTGTCTAGGGTTAGGGTTTCTATATCATCATCTCAAAATTTATTCACATTCATTCAATCATGGACCGGCGAGATCGTTACGCAAACAATCCTAACGATTACAGAAACCCTAGAGGCGGTGGTCCGGCGCTGTCACGTGACGATGGTCCCAATAATCGTCACCGCGGTGGGTTTTCCGGAAATCGCCGCCCTTTCGACGGTAGTCCGCCGCGTTATTCTCTTAATAGTGGCGGCGGCGGCGGTGGTGGAGGTTTTGGTGACGGCGATTTCCGGCCGGCAGGTCCACGTGGTGGTGGAAGAAATTATAATAATAATAATACTTCGGAATTTGAAGTGCCTCTGTCAGGTCAGAAAAGATTTAATCCTGAATATGAAGTTCCTTTGCAAGGGCAAAAGCGTCAATTCCCTTTTTCCGGCCAACGAGGTTCCCCCCCAGGTATTTTTTTGAATTTATGTATTGAATATATGTATACATATATATAATATATATATATATATATATATATGTTTGGTACAATAGGCTAACTGAACGTTTGATAAACTCAAATATCGGAACTTTCAGTGTTAAGATTATTATATCATTTAGATTCTTTATGTAGCGTGTTAAACAATAGGCGCCTAGGCGGTGATGGATATCATGGTATTACACTTATAATTATAACGTGGGTGTGTTAATGAATGGTGATGAGGGTAATTTAAGCTGTTATAGTATAACAGTGGGTTCGTAATGTGACTTGAAGGTGTAAAGTGTTTTTTTTTTTTTTTGTGTTTGCAAGTGTTCTGATCTGTTGTTTGTATCTTGAAGTTTTGATAAGTGATTGTTCTTTGTAGATCGTTTTGGTGCTGGAAATTTTGAGAAAAGGAACTTTGACGGAGGTAATAATTTCGATAAAAGACATGTTGACGGAGGCAATTTTGACAAAAAGCAATCTGATGGAGGAAATTTTGCCAAACTGTTTGTTGGTTCTGTTCCGAAGACAGCCACGGAGGACGATGTAAGCTTTAGATTTTAAACTATATATGCGATACGTTTGAGTTATTATTTTCAGTTTTCCGTAGAATGTTTTACTATTCTACTTTTATGTTTCATGTAAATAATATATCTGTTCTGTTAGGCTCATTAGGTATGGCTGTTGTGTTTTGTTTAAATGTTGTTTAAATTTTCAATTATGTTGATACAATTTACATATGATCTCAGATTCGGCCCCCTTTTGAAGAGCATGGTAATGTTATTGAGGTTGCTTTGATTAAAGACAAAAGATCAGGGCAGCAACAAGGTACGTGCCGATACATATACTCTTTCTTTATCTTGATGTATCTCAATATCTCTTTTCAGGTCCTTTGAGGGGCCGGGGGAAGCAAATGTAAACTTATGTTTCTTCCCAGTTAGTTGCTTTGGCAATTTTCAGCCATCTTATTATGGTTCGCAAGATCCTATTTGTCTAAGAAGAAGAAGAAGATAAAACTAGACTATTAGATACCAGTAACTATAGCTTTCGTTCATGGAAGATGCTGACAGATGTTGATTTGGGGGCAGCATCTGTCATAATAAGATTGCAAGTTCTCTCTGGATGGAGTTTTGGTACTTTAAAGATAGGCTCGTAGTGTTTGAAACATGTAGAAGTTATTTTAGTGTTATGACGATTGGTATACTGATAAGTAGGTTATTTGCATATGTTTGGGTAGTGGGTTTGTTGTAACATTGAGGATTTACGTTGTTTCCCTTGTGTTGGGACCCTAAAATTTTGATCTATAAATGCTCATTAGTATATATTAGTTGTGAATCTTGGAAATGTCATGGCTATGAAGATGGGCCGCTACTGACATCTAGTTTGTGGTTGGAATTGGAATAATGTTGTTGATATAATATAGTATATTGTGTGTTTCTGAAATCTTTTAACATTCAGGCAATGTAGGTACAATTTGAGTGAATTAGTTATCAGCTGCCTATTGGTCTCAATAATGTTGTGGTTTATTGATTGATTTATACGAGGATACTAGATCTCTATGATGGGTTTGTTGCCGTGATGGTTACTAAGTTATTCTTTGAGTGCATGAGTTGATCATTCCTGAATATTGTATTGGTGTATACCGTGTATTTTTAACGCTCAGAACTATGTTCTTTTCTGAATCTTGCTGTGTAACTTTTCCGTTTTTTTTTGCAACTAACCACTCCTTCCGTCGAAGCCTTCGTTGCTTTGCTTTTGTATTCCTTTGTATTTGTGGTGAAACGGGCTGTTGTTCACGGTTTACTAAGGCTGTATAGTTATGGATGTCTCTACCATTTGTTCTGTTCTAATTTATTTCACCCAATCAACTTTTCTAGTTTATTTAGAGACCAACTTTCATATCCATTTGGTTGCTTTGTGTAAGATCCTAAACCCAACTTTGTTAGAGAGCAAAATTGTTGCATACATTTGATCAGTGTTGCATGCTTGATTGAATTGTGTTATTGGTGTTGCTGGTTGGTATTTAGGTTTGATGGTTTGTTGTTTATTGCTTATTATTATGCATTCATGCCATTAATATTAGTATCCTTTGTTATGATCAACATTCTAACAAGTTTGTGCATTCCGTAATGGTTGGCTGGTTTGAGGAGGAGCGTAAATGGCATGCATATGTATTTTTTAGATATTATATTTGGTTAAATCTGTAATGAAGGTATAGCTCTGCTATCTTTCAGCCAGAAGCTTGCCACTTTCTCGCCAAATTTGGACATCGATATTTTTTGGGATGTATTCATTGTAAATTGTATGATTGTGATAATAAGTGATAGTTTATTAATAGTTGTGGGGTGTGATGCCCTACACACCGATTAGCACGGTAGAGATTGATGTGGTCAACTTAACTGGTGATATCTGCATTCCCATTGCACATTACTTGTGGTGGTTGATGACCTGATGGACATCTTTTACATGTATTAGGTTGTACATAAGAAGCTTTTGTAGGTCGTCTTTTGCTATAACATTTGGGTATTAAATCATTTGTAAGTGTGAGTGATTTGTCTCTTAAGTTATTTGTAAGATGTGCGTGATGAACGATATCCGCAATGGTATTTGAACACGACAAATCTTGGAACTTAGTAATTGTTGTGGAATGAGCTGTTGGGGGTGTTATTGTGCATTTTTGTACCCACCGTGGAATTTGGAATGAGTTATTGTTACAAATAGTTTTGTTTGTGATGGTGCATCTTGTTATTTGAATGAATGGAGTTGCGGCGGTTGTATTCAAATCAACGTATATGCAATTACAAAGCCGTTTTGTCTACATTTGGTTCTGTTTGCGCCGCATGTTGCTGCTGCTCTATATTTTGTTGTTTAGAGGATATTGGAAACCCATGAGATGGCTTTCTTTTTCTTCCCTCTTTTTTTTTTTTTTATCATTGTTCTCACTCTTATTATGGTGGGACAATCGATTATTGTGAGGCCGTAGCTGTATGGTTCACTTAGATGATTTATAATTGCTTGGTAGTGTATGTTATTTGTTAGTAGCAGACTAGCAGCTTTACAGTGATTAATATTGTCATGATGACTGTTTAATTAAACATCTATATTATTATATTCTCTAGTTCATTTCCTTTTTTCCTTTTAATGGCCAATTGTGTTGATTTTTAGCTCAAAGGATGTTTGCAATTTAAACTTCACTCATATTTACTGTCTTGTGCTGTTAACATGAATACACGAATTTCTATTGTTTACATGTATTCACGCCTAAAACATATTCGCCTTTGGTCATCAAGCTGTGTTCTTATTATACCAGGAAACACGCTGTTCGCTTCTGCAGGATGCTGTTTTATCAAATATGCCACATCAGAAGAGGCTGATAGGGCAATACGTGCCCTGCATAATCAATACACATTGCCAGGGGTCTGTATTATTATTTTTTACTTTCAATTCTTCATATGCATACTTTTGTAGAGATTGGTGATATTTGTTCAAATGCACGATTAGTCATCTCTCCTTTTTTACAGGGTACCGGTGCCATCCAGGTCAGGTATGCAGACGGGGAGCGTGAACGCTTAGGTAATTTAATTTTTTTATTATATGTAAGACAAACAAGTATATGAAACACATTTGCATACTTGAGTGGAAAGTGGAAAGTCCGGTGTTCTGCTGCTTTCTATCCACTCATTATAGTTTAATAACACACAATCGCATGTTGTTCATTGTCTTTTGATTGTATTTTCGTTCTGATGTTGTTCTCTTCCTTGTTAGATGCAGCGGAATTTAAGTTGTTTGTTGGCTCGATAAATAAACAAGCAACTGAAAAAGAAGTTGAAGAAGTAGGTCATAACATATTAATGCATACTTTCTTCTGATCTTTTGTTATTCTCATGTTCCTTGCTATCTTTCTTATTATCTAGTTTATTTATCTATGCATGATGCTAATTTAAAGAAATGTTTTTTAGATTTTCTTGCCTTATGGTCGAGTTGAGGATGTCTATCTCATGCGGGATGAAATGAAGCAAAGTCGTGGTTTGTCCTGACGTCTTCTATAAGCTGTTTTTACTCTATATTATCTTGCGTGTTATCTGTTTTCTTCACTGTTATAATTGGTTAATGTTTTTCTCTGAAGGATGCGGATTTGTTAAGTTTTCTAATAGAGATGTGGCAATGGCAGCTATTAATGCTCTTAATGGAATATACACAATGAGAGTAAGCAAGCTCATTATCCGTGTTGTTGTCATGTTTTGTACTGCTATTAGTGTTGATAATTTGATAATCAATTTACCTCCTTTTTTAGGGTTGTGAACAGCCATTGATTGTTCGATTTGCTGACCCCAAGAGACCCAGGCCAGGAGAAACAAGGTTCCACCCGACCCATATATATGCTAATAATACTAATGTTGATCATGTTTATCATTTGTATCTTTTGTTCTGTTCTTTTCTTCTCAGGGGAGCTCCTGCATTTGGTGGTCCCGGGGTTGGTCCTCGGCTACAGTCCCCAGGGATCAGGTTCTCTCTCTCTCTCTCTATATATATATATATATACACACACACACACACACATATTTACATATATATATACATACATACATACATACATATATATACATGTGTGTGTGTGTGATCGGGGAGGAGAGCTTTTGGTTTACAAGGATGAGCATACTATATGTGTAACTTTAAAAATGTCTTCTTACTCCAAAAAACCTTTCTCGTTTTCTAACTCTCCATCTATGCTTCTTTGATCTTCATATAATTAACTTTCTCCACGTTAACTAATGTTTTTTCTAGACCACCGAATCTTGGTGAGGCAATGCATGCGTCTGTTCCTACTAATGCATGGCATCCAATGAGTCAGCATGGCATGGTACCGTCATCTGATGTAGGGATGCATGGTTTCAGTGGTCAAATGGCTCCTAGATCTGGAGAAGGGAAACCGTCTTCAGCTCCAGTAAGTTTATACATCGTTGTTAGTACATGACACTTCTGTAGACGCATCGGGGGTTAGTTGCCGTAAAACAATCCTAATGGTAAAACAGGGAGGAAAGGAGAGGATGACAAGCGGTGAAGTGTGCATCAAATTTGTGATGCACACCCTACCAAAATTCTAAAACGTGATGCACATCCTCCCAAAATTTGTTGCACAACCACTATGTGCCCTTCTTTTCTTTGTTCTTACACGTTACACAATAATTTTTCTATTTGATCAAGCCCCTAGACAGTACAAACAACACTTGAAATTTTGATGTTTTTCTAATAGTATTTTAATGGCCTAGTTTTTTTTTCTTTTAAATCTTTTGTTTACAGAGTTTTAATCCATCCGGTGGTCCAACTTTATCACCCTTAAAGAAGCCAAATCAGTCACCACAGCGCTTTCCTACGTCTATGCAGTCACAAACTTTCTCACAGGCCCCAACCTCTAGTACTGTTAGACCACCTGGTCAAGGTCAACTACAAACACCCAACTCTGCTGGTCAAAATTCCTTTAGTCAAGGGTTTCCTTCACAGCCCATGCTTGGTTTCAATGGGCTGCTACCCGTCCAGCAGGCCCAGCCCCAGGCTCAAGCTAGTATCCCGTCAACGACACCGGCTCTTTCTAACAATTTACCTCCCCATGTTCTGACTGCAATGATGAATCAGTATCAGATGCCAGGGCAACAGCAAATGGTTCAGCCAGGGCACCAATCAGCTTCTCCAATGGCTCAAATGTTGTCTCAGCAAAAACAGATTTTGCAGGCGAGCTACCAATCGTCTCAGCAAACATTTACCCAACTGCAACAGCAAATGCAGCTTATGCAGCCATCAAATCCCAATTTGACACCTCAGCAGAATCTCCAAGGTGCTAGATTGCAGGTATGTAGTATTTTCAATTTCTGATCTTATTTTTGTCATTTGAAGCTATGTGCTGAGACTTGTTTCTATTTTTCTTTTCTGTCTTTACCTTTTCAGCAGTCTACATGGGCCGGTAATGTCCCGCAAACATCAGCGTCCTCTGGTGGTCCAACTTTAAAACCTGTGGTGGATTCACTTCCAGCTGCTTCAGTTGCTCCAGCTGTACCGCCAGCTGTAGGTTCTTCGAAGTGTAACTGGACGGAGCATACGTCTCCTGATGGATATAAGTACTACTATAACAGCACAACTGGTGAAAGCAAAGTAAATAACTCTTATTACTGTTTGCCTTATATTGTTTATTTTTCCTTCTATTTTTGGTGATTCTGAAATGGAGGTTAATATATTTGTTGATTTGGCTACTACAGTGGGAGAAGCCAGAGGAGTTGGCTTTATTCGAACAACAACAAAAGCCGCAAGACCAGCAACAACAAAAGCAACACCTACAAGCTGCTTCAATACAGCAATCCCAAAGTCAATCGAACATTCAAAGTTTGCCGAGTCAGCAAACTCAGATTCCTCAATACCAGCTTCAAACGCAGATGCAAGCACAGGGGAGGCATCCTCAACATTTGCAGCATGCCACTCAGTCACCGGCGGTATATTTTTAACTTTTTAGATGGTGTTGTAGATTACTTCATTTTCTATACACTGTAGTATAGGTGGCTAAATGGGCACATTGTGGGTAATGGGTCAAAATGATGGTGCATTGTGGGTTATTGGTCCAGGTCGAATTGAGTATATTTACAAAAGTTATATCATTTCATTGATAACCCATTTCTTCATGACATATGAGGCTGAAAGTATTAAAGTACTCTACGGGCAACGTTCCATCCGTTTTGGCCGGTTTTCTTTTCAGCTTAATCTTTTGTTCCATCTAATTGACCCGTTACAGATAATTACATGACCCCAATTGATGCACTCATCAGTAAATGGATTGAAACCTCTTTCTGACTGTAGTACTAAATTTTAAATAATACCATTATTGGTTTCATGTGATATTTTAGACTGGCTTATTATTTTTGGGGATGGTTACTGTTTTTTGAAGTATGCATCTTTTGTTTATTGTTTTCAGTATCAAAATACTGGTGTTGCTGGCCATCAGAATATGCAGGTATTGATATAGAATGTCCCATTGCTGTCTACTAATTTTATCGTTCATCAAACTTATTATATTGGTCATGGAGATATGTATGCTTTAAAGCTATTGGGACTGGGAGGTATTACAACTTATCAAAAAAAAAATTTGGGCTTAATACAAGTGTAATTTTTACAAGTAAACAAGAATGCCTCAAAATTTCCATTTTTTCAAGTCACTCCGCTGTGCCAGCTTCACTTGATCTCATTGTTCTATGGTTTCTTGCATAACAGGGTTATGGCTATCCACAATTGCCTGTGGCTGGTGGTTCTATGAATGATCCAGCTCGCTTTCAGCAGGTACTTGTTTATGGTTGTGGCAGAATCTTGATTTACAACGCTTGTTGTATGGGTTGTTAATTTGAATCTTTCTCCATTACAGGGAATGCAGGGTGCTCAGGACTGGATGTGGAAGAATAAAACAGGGTCTTAATAGATTATGTTTGTCATTAGTTTTGTATCATAAATGCTAGGCCTGTTTTATTAGTCCGTGATTCTTGATAGATGCGTAGAATTTGATATATGGGTTATAAACCAAATTATGGTCTTGTAAGGTTGCTATCAACCATAATTTATTTCTTTCTTTTTGAATTTTGACCGTGTTTACTTTGAGGGTCTTCAAGTCCATCAGGTGTGAGCTAGTATAATCATTTGAAATCGGTTTTATGCCATTTAAGCTCTTGCTTTGAGTAGGGTAAATTGATGTTCGCTTATAAGTTTCTGAATGAGCATTACCAGACATGGTGGGTGTGCACAATTACATACATGATTCCCAGAAAAGTAATCCGGCTAAGCTCGGACACTTGACTAATTGTTTATGCATTAATACGGAATACAGAATTTGGTGAGAAAGGTGATTCTAAAAACAATATTTGTTTTTTTTTTTAAAGTTGAGTTTCGTTTCAGATGTGTTAGCAGGCGATTTTAACCAGTGATTGCTGGACCTCCTAACCCCTCCTTATGGAAAATTACCTTCGATGAGAAACTCAAGGCTTGAACCCGATACCTAAGGAAAACTCACCCGGGGCCCCGCATAGCAGGTTTAGGAAACACCCTTGGCCACTGGGGTTTAAGCCAGTGGTTAAAAAACAATATTTGTATCTTGAGAAAGTCCGTTAATAATGAATTAGTAATGTTAAATAATATAAAACACAATGAAATGACCTTGATGGTTAAAACTTCATTGATGGTTAAAACTAGGAAATAAGTAGCTGCTTTTCAAAGCTATTCATCGATGATTTTTATTTGTCTGTAGGTTGTACGTTCACAATGGTTTTATTTAGTTATGGTCTTTTATATTTTATTAATGCTCTAAAATGGGTTGTTAAGCCAATTGCCCAATACATAATTTTAAAATCACTTGAATTATAACTTACAATATTTTAGTTATACAGTACTAAAATTGTACACACACTATGTATAAATTTTAGATTTAAAACCATCAAAATTTCAATAAATAGACGTAGCTAAGGGTGATGGCTCTCGGTTTGCCGACCTCTTGTAATTAGTGGCGGTGTTAGAGAATCTTAAATTTAAATTTGACTATTCGAGAATATTGTGTTTTTATTGTTAACAAATTAATTAAATGTTAATTTTGTTGTATATTAGTGTTAAATCAAAGGACATATTAATAATTTGTCTTAAAATTTAAAATTTTAAGACTTTATGCCAAACGTTGTACATATTAGTATCGATATTTCAAATATCATCAAGCACAACATATCTTATGCATTTTGCTAAACATAGACCTTAAGGCTATGGTTAACACATAATAAAATGTTGTACATAAAAATAACAACCATTTTAAAATTATTTTTAACTGCCATGTACAACATTTTACTTTTAATTAACCACAACCCTAATGACTATGTTTAACAAACTCCATATTTTATAATTGTGTCAAATACACATTATTGTGTCTGGACAAATAGTCAAATGCTATATGTATATATCATCTTTTTGTCCAAATAGCTAGTGCAATAAGGGCATAAGGCTATCAACGAATGATGTTGTCATTATACTTTGCTTGTCGGTTTTGTTGCTCGTGATATTCATATGATTAGAAGTTTTATTTAGCCGAATGATTTAAAATATACAGAGATATTTGACATCGCTTGTAGGGCTATAAAAAACCGAACAAATACGCACATGACCTTGTTCATGTTGGTTCGTTTAATTTAATGAACAGTTTACGAACAAATAGCCGAACATAAAACTGTGTTCATGTTCGTAAACGAACGTAAACAGACACAAACGAACCACAATTTAACTAATATATAACTAGAAACTTTACCATTTAAATTAAAAATAACAAAATATCCAAATTATTAGAAAAAAATATAAATAGTTCAAAAATGAAAGTCTAAATGTTATACAAATATAAATGTATGACCATATACTAATAAAGTTTTAAGAACATAAATGAATATGTTCATGATCATTCATTTATTTTAATTAAACCAATGAGTTTTTTTTGTTTTGTTTTGTTTAAGTTTGTTCGTTTAAGAACTGTTCCTGAACAATTCGTCGAATGTTTAGTTTGTTTACATCCCTAATTACAGGAAGAGGTGAGTTTCCATTTCATGTTCTTTATCACAAACTTGGACATCTTGCATCGTCCAATGTTGAGGATTTAATGTTGAAACCTTTGTTCAAACTTCAAACGGCACCAAACAATAGCAACACAAACTTGCAAGGAAACATAATATAACATTCAAAATTACGTAGTTGGGTAGATCAATTCGATCTGCTTAATCTACGACCTACCTAGAGAGATATTATTAACATTTGATACATGTTTTGGGTTTAAAGGTTACATTTACGGGCTTAGGTTTTCTCAGACTCCCGCTCGATGAATGGCTAAGCCCCTTCCTTAACGGGTCCCCTCTGAGCCCAGTTGTGGGAACAGTTTGCTAGGCCGTATAACATCTTTGATATCATCAGATTGTGAATTTCTTTTAAGTTTGTTGACACCAAAGTTCAAAAACTACTTAAAATTTAATTGTTAATCCATCGAATCATCCCATGTTCAATTTAATGTATTTCTTATTTGTAATTTTTTTAGTGGATAGTACATTAACATATGCTAACTATAAATTGCATCTAAATGATAATGAAAAACATGTTAAACATGAATATTCTTGAATTACCATAATTCCTATATTTTTCAAGCATATCTATTATCTATTACATTTTATAAAGCATTTGACATTTTTTTATAAAAATCTTAAAAAAAAGAATATATCTTAAATTTTTTTATATTTATGTTTGTATTTTCATTTATTTAAAAGACAAAGTTTGTTTTGAACGTATATTAGATTTTAGAAATTTATAAACTTAGAAAGTATATATCCATGTCTAAAAATATCAGTCTGGACATAAACAATATTGAATAGATTGATACTTTTATTTTAAATTAACCGTACGTATACACACGACTAAAATCTGTTTACTTTATATTATTACCTTCACTTAAATAGATATTTTCGTATTCAACATTATCCTTTATGTTTCCAATTGCTTTGTATGATGAATGAGATGAATAGCTCGTACAATGTCACGGGTTCAATCCCTGACTCCTTAAAAGAAGATACCCTAGTGGTTATGGAGGTTCACCTACTCTGACTTCGGGCTCGTAAATGCAAGTCAGCTCTTGAGATTAGTCTGTTTACAAAGTGAGTGGGACACCTAAGGTTATCAAAAAAATAAAAATGTCATAGGTTTTTCCATGATATCAAAATAGCACGTATATAAGTCAAATGTTTATCTGGTAGTTTTATAAATTTAGAAATAAAGGAGATAACTTGGATAGAATATAAACATCCTTTGTGATAGATAATCTAACTTATAAGATAATTTGGATTAAATATACACATTCTTTTGACAAATTGTTTATTTTATAAATAAAAAAGATAATTTGAACAAAATATAAACAACATTTTTGATATATAATTTTAAAACCACAACGAAAGATAAAGGTATAGATTCATTAAAAAAAATATATAATGAATAAAACGACACTTTAAAGACATCATATTAAAAAAAATAGTTCAACTTTTGACATACTAACATTACAACAACAAATTGACGTTATATGATGCCTGAAAATATTTAAATGAAACATAGTTTTATCAAAAATCATAACATGTGACAATAATTATAATAATTGTATCAAAGTAGAATATATGCATAAGTAACCATATAGTTTTAACAAAAATACGACATATAATTCTAACAATAATAGCAAAGAAAAAAGGTTTATGGGGAAAAAAAAAAAGCCAATAACAGCACAATTAATTATAGCATGCAAGAAACAAATAAAACAAAGTACATTTATATAATAAAAAAATTCAAAAGAATAAAAAAAACCATATAACCTTGTAGATTGTTCAATCAGTGATCAAACCCAGTAATGCTATTAATTAAAGTTATAAAATATAAGATATTAAAGAAAAACTATTAAGGTTTATAAATAATTATATATAATAAAAATATTTTTTTAAAAATGTTATCCATAGAAGGATTGATATATGACATAAATTATGCTACAACCCACGGTTGATTTGGAGCCTCAATTGTGATCGGTCAAAAATTTATTTATTTTTAGAATTGTTATGTTACAACTTTTGTGAAATAAAAAGGAATTATGGATTGAAATTTTGTTCCACATTCAAAGCAATAACTTTTTCTTCATACTTTTTTAATTTACCAAGTCTTCAACTGCTTTTGTAAGTGGAATTTCTGTGAGAAATAAAAAGGAAATATGACCTGAAATTTGGTTCTCAAAATAATTAAAAAGTATCTTCAGTTCTGGAAGGCATACAAAAAGGATCAAAACTTTTGACATGAGTGTGTTAAATGGGGAATTAGGATCAATATTTCTTTTCTTTTTTTTCTCTTTGTTTTAGTTTATTTTAATTTTCATCTAAAAAATTCGTATTAAAACACCTAAAAGAAAACATTATTCGATTTCCACCGACTTAAAATATATAACCATCTCTATTTCTTTCGAAGAACATTATCAAAGGATATGTAGTTTAACAATATTCAATTTGGCTTAAAATAAGTAAGTTGTGGATTCAACTCTCATAGAAAAAAAAACGTATAATTGTACGTTTAAATTATTATGTTTGAAACTTTCTTTTTCAAAATAATTAAAACTATCTATTTCTTTTCAAAATATTAAAAATAAAAAAAAAAACCCACAAAAATATGATATACGAAAAACCTAACCAGGGAATTCAATTATGGACGGGGCACACAAACTTTTTGTTAAATAATCAGAATTGAAAATTATTGTGAAAAACAAAATGGTATACGAGTCTACATCTCTCTATACGAGAAAATGGTCTTCATCTATTGATCAAAGATATTTTATTATTCAGAAGCTAGGAAGTAAATATCACTTACATATGTGTATATTTGCACATTTTCTTGTACGACAAGTATAATATTTATAGCTGGAAAGCTTGAATTACAGGAACAATAATTAATATTCTTAGAATATGATACTGCATGCTCTATGGAATAAATATATTTTATTTATATATCAAATAATTTTTCTTTGTTTGATTAAAATTTCTAAGCCCAATCATCTCAAAAGTAGAAGAATATTCAATTGTTGCATGAAAGAAGAAAGTTATCAGAAGATTTGTGGTCTTTTCGTGCTTTCTAACTTTTTATTTTGATGGCCAATCTTTCTTCATACAAGATCTTGTTTCAAAAGAAACATTATGGATATGATAATAATTGTGATCTAGTTTGTTATATACTTTTCAGTAGGGATGAGCGAAAATCCCAAAATACCGGTACCGTACCGGTACCGAACCGGTACCGGTATCGAATACCGGTACCGTTTGGTATTCGGTACGGTATTCGGTTCCTAGTTTTCGTAAAAACCGGTTCCGGTACCAACCG
>JAOXNX010000001.1:30400640-30412133 GCA_028566075.1 Solidago caesia
ATCTTTACCAATTGCTATGCCTTAAGTACAACATCAGTTACCTTTTACTCTTTACATATGCTTTGCACTGTACAGTAATCTACATTATGTAAATGCAAACTTTACCTTTTTATACTAATACATCTATGACTTCCCACAGCAACGCGCGGGATAAATATCTAGTTGCTTACTATTTAAAAAAGCATGCACCAAATAATTAGATAATGGAAGATCCCACTAGAAGTACAGAACAATATTCCCCTACAAAACCTCTTTTGAAACACATATACAAAACACATTCTAATTCTAATTCTAAGCCATGAACACCACCACCATTTCTTCATAGTTAGTGATCATTTACTCGATCTCAGAACACAAATGGAAATTCCCACAGTCCAAACATCTCCGCTAAGACGGCTGAACACTTTCATCGGCAATTCGCGCGTTGGAAAACACTTCAAACTCATTGAACGTAAGTCTAATTTCACAACCGAGCTTCGTGCTGGCACGGCAACTTTCCTAACAATGGCCTATATCCTTGCTGTCAACGCCACCATCTTATCCGACTCGGGTGCCACTTGCTCAGTCTCGGACTGCATCCCTCTTTGCTCCAACCCGTCTTTCACCGCAACAAATTGCACCGGACCCAATCTTACTCTAATACAACCCGATATTTCATGCAAGTTTACCCCGGTTAACCCGGGGTACACGGCATGTCTAGATAGAGTTCGAAAGGACCTAATAGTCGCCACGGTTGCCTCCTCCCTCATCGGGTGTGTCATCATGGGATTGTTCGCGAACTTGCCATTGGCTTTGGCCCCTGGAATGGGAACAAACGCCTACTTTGCATACACGGTTGTTGGGTTTCATGGTTCCGGAAACGTATCATACGAAAGTGCACTTGCAGCCGTTTTCATCGAAGGACTAATATTTCTTTTAATCTCAGCCGTTGGATTACGAGCTAAGCTAGCAAAGTTAGTTCCAAAACCGGTACGGATCTCTTCATCAGCCGGTATCGGACTATTTTTAGCGTTTATCGGGTTACAAAATAACCAAGGAATCGGTTTAATCGGTTACAGCGGATCCACGCTAGTTACGTTAGGCGCGTGTCCAGAATCTTCACGCACGACATTAGCTCCTGTTACAACTTTCCCAAATGGCACCATTTTGTTTGTCTCAGGCGGGTCAGTATCGGGAGATATTATGTGTGTTGGTAACAGAATGGAGAGCCCGACATTTTGGCTAGGCGTGGCCGGGTTTGTTATTATCGCATATTGTTTGGTTAAAAACATTAAAGGCGCAATGATTTACGGTATTGTGTTTGTTACAGCCGTTTCATGGTTTCGTAACACTCCTGTTACCGTGTTTACAAACACGGGGACTGGCAACTCTAGTTACGAATACTTTAAAAATATCGTGGACGTTCACAAAATCAAAACAACAGCGGGAGCGTTAAGTTTTAGAGGGATAAGCAGTAGTTCATTTTGGGAAGCATTGATTACCTTTTTATACGTCGATATTCTAGACACAACGGGAACTTTGTACTCAATGGCACGTTTCGCAGGTTTTACAGACGAAAATGGGAATTTCGAAGGACAGTATTTTGCCTTCATGTCGGATGCAACTGCAATAACAATCGGCTCGTTACTTGGTACATCATCCGTGACGGCTTATATTGAGTCGTCGACGGGGATACGAGAAGGTGGGAGGACAGGGATAACGGCGTTAACGGTAGCAGGTTATTTTATGTTGGCATTTTTCTTTACACCGTTATTGGCGTCAATACCAGCATGGGCGGTAGGACCGCCGTTGATACTAGTGGGAGTGTTGATGATGAGATCAGTAGCGGAGATTGATTGGGAAGATATGAAGCAAGCAATACCAGCGTTTATGACGTTGATATTGATGCCATTAACGTATTCGATAGCTTATGGTTTGATTGGGGGGATTGGGACGTATATGGTACTTAATATGTGGGATTGGGTTGTGGGGTTTCTTAGTAAATATGGTATTATTAAAGGGTGTAAAAATAGAAGTGGTCTTCGTTTAGGAGAGTGTCCTGTTAGTAAGGAAAATAATATGGTAGAAAGTAGGAAGACTATTGAGGTTTAGGTTAAATTTTGGAGTTTTGTTTTTATTACTTTTGGTAATATCAATTATTATTATTATTATTTAAAAACGATAAGTTAGTTGTTAGTGATCGAATACCACAATGACATCCACAAACCCGATCCATATTCTCCCGTTACTACCCTCAAGGGAAACCCTTGAGGAACCATTAATGCTACTATACACTTTTATAAAGATTGTAGTCTAATTGTTAAAATACTTAATTCAAAATTCAAAAGACCAGTATACCTCTATAACTAATTTTTAATTAATATTTACTTTATAATTTAGTGAAAATTTTCATTTCTATAATTAACTCATTTATTACACTTTTGATTTTTAATTTAATTATGAAAATTACAAAGCATTAATTAGATGTTATGTTATCTTGAAAAAAACTAACATAATACTATTTTATAATTTATGGAATTTTTTCCCCAAAAAACGTGTACGTAACAAATCGTTGTATTATAATCATCACTATTAAACCACCTTCGATAATCACCATGAAAAATCGTTAGATATCGCACGTAATGAATAAAATTTAATTCCGGCAAATATCGCGTAACATCAGGCTAGTTAATTAAACAGTTTGCTAGCAAAATCTTAGTCGAGATGAGTATACACGTTCGTTTCATTTTGCTTTATGTATAGAAAATATTTCTACTTTCATGTGACCAATAGATGGTGAGATGGTGTTATCGCCACATCGCCCTTCTCATCGGGGAAAGCCCGAAGGGGGGCACGTTGCATGCCCTGACGAGTAAGTTTCACAATCTTTTAATAAAGTATCTTAATATTAATATATACTAAAAGACAACTGACCTAACTTCAATTGACCAATCACAGCTCTCAATTTCTCTAAATTAATTAAATCAGCACATGTTATTAATTTACACTAATTTACACTTTTTTATTTTTTATCACCAATTTACACCTTTTAACCTTTTTTAAAATAATTTTATATATATGTCAAATTTGTATAGTTATCACCTTATGCTAAGTTCGAGGAATCGAGGTTAGTTAAGATTAATAATAACTATTATAATTATTATATTATTATAGATAGATTATATCATTATAATATATATTAAATAATATAACATATTACGGAACCTACAAAATTATTAAATGAATCTAATATATTTAAAATAAATTCTATAACAATATATATTGCAAAGCCTATTTATGATAATAAATAAAATAATAATTATACAAATAAAGTAAATCTGACCTAACGATTATCGAATATGTGATAAATATCTCGTGTATTTGACATGGGACTAAATCTAGTCAAAGAGTATATGACGTACGTTGTGTTCATAATTCAGAATATCCCCAATATGAGGTTGTTAAAAATTGAAAATTGGATAATTGTGTATGAAAAAATAAAATCAAATTAAATCATCAATATGACATTATAAAGTATTTATAGTCTTAAAATTTGAACTTTTAAATACATGCATTTAATACTTTAACAAAATTCACTACTACAAAATCAGCTATTTCCCACGGCCAAATCCGTGGGAAAATGCCGTTTTCCCACGGATCTTGACCGTCGTTAAAAAGGGCGTGGGAAATATTTTCCCACGAATTTTCCCACGGCCAATAAATATTTCCCACGGTTTTCCCACGAGAATAAATTCGTGGGAAATATTTCCATGGATTTTCCCACGGCAATACTAACAGATTTCCCACGGCTTTTCAACGAAATTTTTTTGTATTTTTACCACGAATTTTATCTTCCTACCAATTTCTCACGGTTTCCCATAGATTTCCCACGGATGTTGCTTCCCATAGATTTCCCACGGATTTTCCACAAATTAATTTTCTATTATTTTCCCACGGATTTTCCCATGAATGACATTTTTTTTATTAAAAATTCATTTTTCTGTTTTTTATTCCATTTTTTCCCCTTGTTTATCTAAAATATGTTAATTCAACCACAGAAGTAATCAATCAATACTGAAATTACTAATTGCATAATAATCCAAATATCTAAGAATCAAAGTACATCCGCCAACAAAATATTCATACACATCATTTGAAAGTTGCAAGTTTTAAAAATTATTCAAACCAACAAGTCTTTAATAAGTACTTCATCTTTGTCTTTCTCCAAGCTCTCTCTTTGTTATATCTCATGTTTTTCCTGCATCTCCTTCTCCGCAATTTGGTTCAACATTTGTATCTACACATGGTAACTCTATTATATATTGACATAGGTATTGATATATTTTATATGAGCAGATATAATAACAAATTCACCAATATAAAAATATGACATTTGAGCAATTGAACATGGTAACCTACTGTAAACTGAGATAAAATCACTAGTACAAACTACAATAAAATGGTAATACAATTACAAACTAGTCATAAGAACCAAGATGCATACATAACTAACTAGATTTTTGAACCTAAAGATTATAAACTCGTTATTAAGAGTGAAGTCCCCAATAATCAGACAATGAGCTTCAAAATGCAAATCTAAACACCATGTAGTGTAAAACGCATACCCTTTCAAAGGAAATATACTCCATGTTGAAGTTTTAATAAATCCTTCTTTCTGTCAATGATTTCAAGGCATCTATCAAGATGCAAACTTCCAAACGCATCCCATTTTCATCAACCTACACCAACAAGTCAGCATGTGAATGAACCCGCGATAACACTATAACAGAATCAATATGAGCAATACGACGAGATACAAACCTTGTAAACTCCCTTCATCCCATGAAACAAATTGCACACAAGTAAAACTTATAAATTAAAGAAATAGGACAAATGTATTCTTTCTAACCTTACCTTGATATAAACACAAGGCAGAGGTGGACCAACACTCCCAACAGCATCATCATTTTAATTGGTTTGAATTATTATGATTTTTTAAATTTCTTCATCATAATTATAAACTAGCAAAGTTTCATTGCATTACTTTGACATCATACTATTCAAATAGATAAACTTAGTCACAAACAAAGTGCCATTCCCTACAAATATCGTAATTCAAAGGACAATGGATACCAAAAGTGTACCCGTAACTTGTTCGGTCCCTTATTCAGTGTTAATTTCAACTTTTTTACATTTAATGCTAAATCTTCTCATCTTCTCAGCATCATTTTTTTGTAATCAATTTACTTTGTTCTCAAAGAAAGTTTAGTAATGGATAACTTATAATAGGATGCAGGGGGAGTTCTATGTAAAAGTTTAGTTGCAAATATGCAGAAAATAGTATTAATTGTGGTTGAACACTTGAACCACGGCGAGTAAATGCAACCAATAGCTGGATAAGCTGCAGACTTTTAGCTAAATCCAATCCAGTGCAACAAGCAAGAAAAATAACCAGTTCCAACAATCACACTTTCATGTAGGTACAGAAATTACTACATCAATCAGTATCAGCAAGTACACAATAATTCCTTCGATTGACAGTCTAACAAATTTTAGGTTTATTGTGTAAAATGCCGACATACTTTCTCATTCATCACTTCAACACCATCGAACTATTTTTTGTCCACGGGTCATTAAAAGATGGTTTGTTGTCCTACTGAGTCATTATAAGTTGTTTTTTATAGAAAAATTTAGGGTTTAATATTGGTAACTTTTAAGATTAGATATTAAAAATTTATAACCAAAAAACCATAGCTTTACATAGAGATATACGCATAATACAAAATTATTCGAACTTAAAAAATTTAATTAGGGACAGAAAACCATCTTTTAATGACCTGATTGGACAAAATCAGTTCGACAAATGAAAAAGTACGTAGGTGTTTTAGGCAATCAATCCCAAATGTTTTTTATTTGTGAAAATCATCAAACAAAATAATTCACTGACAATGATATTATGAGCTAAGTTACGAAAGATGTGTCTATAAAGATATTATCGTCAAATAATCTTCATAGCAGAGTATTCTATAAAGATGTTTCTTCAGGCCAGCTGGGAAACTTAAAACAGATATGTATCTCTAAAGTAATGTTGTAGTCCTAGCAAAGTAGCAATACCACTAGATTGACACTCTATTCCTACATTCTTCATTCATGGTCTCAAGAAACATAAAATAAACATGTCTTCCTAAAACATGCAGTTAAATCCTGAGAGTGGCAATCTACTATACAAGTGCATATTCTGGTCTGCCACAAAGATGTCAAATGATGTCCCACAAATCAAAACAAATCCGGTTTATATAACTTTTTCTTCCTATCGCTCTTTGATAAAACTAAACAATATAACAAGTGCTTGAAAACAAATTAATCTAACTTTATAGCTCAATGAAGACAAATAGCTAAAAATATTATATATATATATATATATATATATATATATTACTTGTCATTTCACAGTCTAAACTAAATGAAACCATATTTTTGGTGTAAAACGAAACTTCTCATATCTGAAACTATGGTTTAACCCAAGGGTTAAATGTAGTCAAAAATATCCAGCTTTACCTGAATACTTGTTTTGCAAATAATAAACTTTAAAACTTGGTGTTGTATGCATCCAACTTTCAGTTATTGTTACTGTGTGAATTATAAGAGCACCCTTAACAATCTCACACACCACACCAAAAAAAAGTTGTGACATACTCACATTAGCGCCACACTGAACCCACTTTTTCACTTTTAACAATCATACTAATAAAGACTCGTTAAAAAAGAAACAAAAAAAAAAACAGAGACAAAACCACATGGATTTTCCCGGTGTGGTATAACATAGGCCACCAAATTGAGCAAGTAACGGACCACACTGGGTTTCCTGCGTGATTTTCTTCCACAAGACCGAAAAAGGCACACTTTTAAGGGTGCTCTAAAGTAGGGGGGTATTTGGCTTTAGCTTCTTTTGTAGCTTATTAGATTATTTGGGTTTCACTTATCTCGATAAGCCCCCCTTTTTTTGCTTATTTATAAGCTTATCATAACTTTAATTTGCATAATAAGCTTGGAGTCTAAAAAAAGCTACAAAAAGTGAGCTTATCGAAGATGAGTGACTAAATGGCCTGGGCTCGCAAACGTGACTAAATGGGGGTGGAATAAGGAGTCAGGGAATGAGTCAAGATCAGCGTTTAAGTGAGTAGATGTGGTCATCAAGTCTCCTTATTTTTAAGCTAGTGGTGATAACTACATACATACATGCATTCACATTCCTTTATTCACAAGCACATTTCCCCTTCTTAGGCATAGTGATACAGTGGTCTAAGAGCACCAGGTATGGAGTCCGGGGTGTATCTGGCACCAGACTCCATCCATCCGCCTTGTCCAGAGTTGGTTCGGGGTCGTGGTGTCCGATATTTTGATGCCGAGCTTGGCGTCGAATTTTCCTTCTTTTTTTGTTATTTGGTCTATGTATATATTATATGTATGTGTGTAAGTGTTTGTGTGTGTATGTGTATGTGTATAGGGTCGTATTCTTGTAAGAATGTTCTTATTTTAACAAACGATAAGAATGCTTAAAAATCTATAATTGAGTATTAAAAATTGACAAATTCAACATAATTCACATATTATTATCACAAATGAAGTGTTTCGTAATATTTTGACGCATTAAGGTCTTTAAAAATCACAAATATCAGTTGATGCTATCTATGGAATATGCATTTGTATCTATCGAAGATGCATTTGCATCGAATGTGTAAATCTACTTTTTTTCATAAAATATGAAAATTTGCATCAATGCATATATGTATGTTTGAGATATCAAAGTGTGAATTTTTGTTGATTATCATGATCAGAATTTGAATTTTTTTAATGTCTGCTTACCATTTGTTCAAATAAGAACATTCTTGTTAATATCACCCAGCGACCATACTTGGTGCTTTAAGTAGTTAGTATAAGTTGCAGACCATACTTGGTGCTTTAAGTAGTTAGTATAAGTTGCAGTAGCATTATTCCTTAACTATTTATATGTAACCAATGCATTTTGTTGAGAGATGAAAAGAAAACTGTTCAGAAAGTATTTTAGTTTCTTTCTTTGTTCTTGTAAGATAGACCATCTCGAATAAGTCGTATCAATAAGCCAAATCAAACAAGCAAGGCTTGGATCAAGTGGTTAACATCCATGCCTCTCGAGACAGAGGTCATGGGTTCGATCCTTACTCCTTGCAAGGCCGGAGGTCCTTTTTTACTTTTAATAAGTTAAATCAAAATAAGCTACCCCAGTACCAAACACCCCGAAGATAAATACAATAGATTCTCGGGTAAAAAATCTGAAAAAATAACAGCTAACCCTAAACCTATCACATAAGAATTAAATTTTTAAAAAATAATAAATCAAAATAACATATACTTTATTAAATCATAAGAAGTCATGAAATTGATTAAAGACTGAATTTTTATTTCGTAGCTAATATTACCGAACATTACTTTTTTCCATAAAATATAAATTAAACAAAACCTCCAATAAACCCTAATTTCTAGAGCACAAGCATAAACTAATATAAATCAAATAAAAACAAGTAATAAAAACTTAATATATTAATGCACCTTTCTTGAAGGAAGGCGAGAGTAGAGTTAACATCAAGACCTAGTTGATTTAAATAAACTTGCACATCTTCCACAAATGATGCCGCCGGTATTCCTCTTCTTTCCGAAACCATTGCGCCACCGGTTTGTGGCGGCGACGGCGAAGCTGATGATGTGGCCATTATTTTCTTCTTTTTTTTCCGGTGAGATTAGTTATTAACTATTAATTAATATTAATAATAATAATAATAGTAATAAATCTAACAGCAGACACTATTGTTTGTGCTAAAGATGAAAATTTAAACTTTAGACTACTGATGTGGTTAGATGCTTTTAGTTGGATTATTTTTATATTGCACCCGTATGGTTTGAGATATTACCCATATGCACCTCATTTTTGTTAACCTCGTGATATGTCGTTTACAAATTATGTATCGTTGTTGTTTTTGTTGTACCTTATTTTTGTTAAGACCACTTTATTTTGTTAAAAACAGGAAAAATAACATAAAATAATTACAGCAATTACCAAATGAAAAATAGCTTGTATGCAGACGTTCGTTCTGTTGTAATTATATATAAAAAGATCTAATTACCAAATGAAATAAAATAATTACAGCAATTTGATAATTTTCAAAAATGATAGTTGACTTTGTACATTTGTTAATGATAAATAATTGTGGATTATCTATACGACTTATCGATTGTTTATAAAAAAAAAAAAATCTATACGACTTACATACCCCTGATGAAAGTTATAAAATTTGGATGTGGACAACCTATATTAACCCTCTTATATATTTACACCATATATATCTTATATTTTAGAATATCTACATTACCTCCTTCACATCAATTATCTTTACATCAATTACCTTTACATCAATTATCTACACCACTCGGCGCCGACACAAGCACCAACAGTCGCCGCCACCACCACCACCAATCGCTGACATCATCACCAGTCACTACCACACCGCCGTCGATGAATTGCGCGGAAACCCCTCTAATATCTATCTATATCTATATCTATACTATTATCTATTCTATATCTATATCTATAATTCTGATTCTATATAACATATAAAGCATTTGCAAGTTTAAAATTTGAAATTATTTTAAGAACATCAAAATTACTATGTTATCCCTTGACTTAATATTAACATATATCTTAAGTTATCTAACATGTAGCATGAAAATGTTAATTAATTTGTTTACAATAAAAACAAAATATTATTTAGAGTAGTCAACTTTAAAATTAAAACCTCTTTTATACTACCACTAGCGGTCGGTGAATCCAGACGCCGTCATCTTTAGCCGTATATTTTTGTTGAAAAGTTAAATTTCTTTTTAATCTTACAAAGTTAAATTACATGCATTGCATGAATACGATTTTAATACTACTGTATATAGTATAATTATAATTGTACTGTATGTCTGTATGTATTGAGATTTGAGAAGAGTTCATAACTTCATATAACGGGCTTATGCCTTCATGATCTCTAACCTAGAAGCCTAAAGCCTTAACGTCACTGACTAGAACTGTACGTTCTTGGTCTGTGGGCTAGCCCAAAATACAAATGTATTGGGTGACGACTGACGAGACGGCGTGCATCAAAATGTGTAAACCCTTTTAAGCCCAACAACAGAGACAGACTCCTCGCATACAAAAACCCCATAATTCGCTTATCATTGAAAAAAACAATTATATATATAAAAAAAATTCTAATTATTTGTAATAAAGTAATGTCAGCATTTTGATTTATTTAAACATAAGAAGCCAAATATTTTGTGTGCAAAAGAACAAAATTGTGATTAGACGTGGGCCTGTAAACTTACAAAAAAAAAAATAAAAAAATTGTGTGTTTTAGTATAAGAAAAAGTGTGTGTCGACTCGACTGTGAGCCTCAGTTAGGCCCGGAGTCAAACATCAAACCATATGTAAGCTTATCTTATCGTCAGGATGTCAACATTAATATTGAAAGGTGGTTAACACATCCTAATTTTAATTGGTCCACTTTACTTATTGTTTAGTGGTTTAGATAGAAAGCCGCATGAAGCATGATGTTTGATTTGATTAGATTAATAAAATAATAATTAATATATAATGGATAATAATAAAATTAATACTTGCACTTTTTATTACAATTTATTTACAAGTCGTGTAGTATGATATATAAAGAGTTACTTTACGGTTCCTTTCAAGCTTCAACCATCATGATATTCTTATAAATGCTCTTAGGTACGAACTTTACTAAGTAAATATTTTGGAAATAATCAGGAAAAATGTTTAAAAACAGTACATGGATATCTTAGTTTTGAGTCAAAGCTTCGCCTTTTCCAATAAAATGAATATGGAAAATCTCGTTTTTAATTTTATGCAATGGTTCCTTTCATTTGAAGTAGATAAAAGTGAGGTCATAATTTTGTTTATACATTTGAATATGATAAAAAGTGTTCATCTCATACTTATACTTATGGTACAGAAATAAAATAACTGTAACATTATGTTTTTAAGTTGTTGTTTTTTATGGGAAGAAAGGAAAAAAATCTAAGGGATTTTTGAAACAATATATTATGTTTTTGAGTTTTTTTTTAAGTATGGAAAGGAAATGAAATGATAAGAAATGAAGTGATAATCTAGTTGATTTTATTCCTATAATTTTTCTTCCTATATTTCGGATGATTTGGAAGGATTCCTATATTTTCTTCATGTCTTCTTCCGTCTTTGATAATGAACTTAATTAATGTAGATTAACTTGATATCAGTCAGATAAAACTTAAAAGTGATATATAATCAAATAAATGCGACAAAAGGAACATGCTGAATTTATGTTTTAGTTTTGGGTATGTAAAACTTGAAAGTTGAAAGTATCTATATATATATAAAAGTTGTGAAACAAATCACTTTTCTACAACAATTAAATAGGGTTCATTTATGATTAAGTG
>JAOXNX010000001.1:30479151-30491583 GCA_028566075.1 Solidago caesia
TTATTTTTTTCTGGTGGGGTCGGGGTGGGGTGGGGGGGTGGGCGGGTCGACCCGCCAACCCGAATTTTTTTATTTTTTTTATTTTTTTATGCTTTTTACTGGGCTTCTCATGTTATCTACTTATCTAGCAAACAAAGAACGGTAACATATCATCTAATGGAAAGTAACTTGCATGGGAAAAATGAATTTAATATTCAGTTTATATTATATGCACTGAAATTTAAATTTGTCTACTGATATCATCTATGTAAGTAACTAGATTTAGATCCCGCGTTAAACGCGGGTTTGTTCAATAAATTTGTTTTCAGTATATCCGATAAGGTGAAATATTTAACATTTGAGTAAAATGTATTTATTTTTGTAACTAAATTATAAACAATATGTTTTATAACCATTAATTTGCATCTCTTTAGTAGTATTTGATAGTGATTGATATTAATTAATTATATTTTTGGTAGTGGATCATGACATCATGATGATATAAGAAAAACATTGTTAGTCAGCCTAGATGGTAAATTTATCCAAATTGTGAGTGACTATAAAACATACGTGTGATTTTTTAATTGTTTCCCACGGTAAATTTATCCAAATTGGATAATTTTGAAAAGTTTGTCCAATTTAAGAAATGTGCTCCTTATTTTGTCCATATAAGGTATTATCTATTTATATAAACTATGTTTGCAGCATAACTAAATTGTCAGAATCGTTATTTGCAACGAATAAAACCAATCAGCAGAAGATTAAAAGTCATCAAATCAAAAACCTTAAAGCTTAGAAGTACAAATGTTTTTACCTCAGTTAAATGTTATTCTATTGTCATCTTGATTTTCTGAAAGACATCCCTCGACCTTTGGTTGCCTCAATTGGTGGGTATTTTTGGGAAAATAAAAGTGGCAATGAGAGCCACGGTTATTTCAACATCTCCCTTGAATCTTTAATCATCTAGTATTTTGAATAGATCCAAAAACATTTAATGTAGACATCAAATATTGATTTTTCGCCAATAAAAATTCCTAAAATTGCCTTCCCACCCCCTCTTCTTCTTTTCTATAAAGCATTCTTTTTTCTTTTTTTCATTTTTTTTCTTTCTATAAAGCATTCTTAGTCCCTAACATTAAAAACTTTCCCATAATAACTTGGCTCATCTACTTCGAATATTAAAATTGAAATCACAAATTTATAAAATTAAAACGCAACTCACAAGTCAAATTAAAACATTAATCACAAGCATACCAAATTGGTGCAAGTGGGTTCCCAAAAAGTGCAATGTGTTTATTTGGAGGGCGACCATGGATCGTATTCCCACTATGTCGGCTCTTATGTCTAGAACTTGTGGTTTTTCAGATCCGTTTTGTGTTCTCTGTGGGGAAGACGTGGAAACAGTGAACCATCTGTTTTGCGGTTGTGGGGTGGCGGCTGTTAGTGTTTGGCGCAGAACGGCGCCATTCTTTATTTTCACTATCCGCGATCTAGTGGAGTTCCATGAACAGCCGGGGAAAGGAAGAAAAGAGAAAGAGGCGATAAAAGGCATCATCTTCATTAGCTGCTGGGTTATTTGTAAACACAGGAACGACATTAAGTTTGCAAATGGTACCGTCAATGTCAGGACGATCATCCAATCTATCAAGTCACTTGGGTATCTTTGGTTCAAAAATAGAAAGAGGCACAATTGTATCACGTGGTTAGACTGGTGTAATTTCAAATTGTTGTAAATATGTGTATGTTCGTCGCCGGCGATTCGTCGGGGCAAGTGTGAATAAAATTTACCTTTAAAAAAAAAACAAGCATACCAAATTAAAAACTAAAGAACGGAAAAACATGTTCATCAAATAGAGGCGTCCGTGTAACAAGTAATCACCCTTTAACAAACAAAGAAAAGCAGACACTCTACGAAACTACTTTGTCTCCTAAGAATAAAAATAGCCCTGTCCACTCTGACCTAGCTTCTCACTTTAGTAGCACTCTTTGCCATGAGTTAGATATATAATTGTTTTCCTAAGGAGATCGCTCACTTGCGTAATCGCCTACCACTCCGATCGTGGTCATCCACACCCAATGACCTCTGTAGAACAGCCACTACACCATTTTGTCACAGTTCTTTGGTCTTCTTTCGCCTACGTTTTTATCTAAGAATTATATTTGATTATATATATGTATTTACTTCGAGATATGTGGATGTTATTGCGTAACAGATTTTGGTTTGATTTGACTTTCAAATCATTTTTCTGTGTATTTCTCATTGAGAATTTGTGGGTTGTGGAATTATGGGTGGTAAAGGCATTTGAATTTGTAGTGTATACACTCTTCGTCGCATCCAAATAAGTGTAGAGAAAGAATTTTTAAGCATCAAATTTGATTCACTCTAATAAGTGCATCAAAATTTTACCCAAGTTTAATATCGACAAGAGTATTTTATACAAGTTACCTTTCAAATATTGTTTTTTAACATTTCAATTTATAAAAACTAGTTAATATAGTAGAAAATAATTTTGCAGATTTTGTATAAAATGAAACTTTTGATATGATGTTTGGTTTTATATGAAAGGAATAAACAGGAATTTATAAAAATTGACGAGATGTTTGATATTACACCAAATTTGACACAAAATGACTAAAAAATAAGTATTGCACCAAATATTTTTCAAATTTGATACCTGTCGTGGTTAGAGATTGTTTTTTATACCAACCTGATGATTTAACATATAAAATAAAAAAGACCAAAACCGTAAGTATGTGTGAAAAGTAGACACGATCAATGCAATTATAAAAGTTGACAAAATCATATTATCGTGTAAACCAATTCATATGATTTACTCCAATTGTCGTAATACCATTCCTTGTGGTTGGAGGTTTTTCGTAGAGGGATTTTAACAAGTGATCCATGTGGTTGGCTAATTCATTACGCTGAAGCTTAATGTTAAATTATACATTTATACTTACAATTATTTTATTAGCATGATAAACACTAAAACGGCAAACTACGGATTCAATCTGAACAAACAAAGACATAAAAGGCTGATATGGTGGCAGAAACTACATGCGTATAGACTTTATGAATTCTTTTGAGTATCTTAATATTTTTTGAAAGCTTAATACACCGATTCATGCAATGACCACCATAAAAACGTCTATACTTTGAAGTACTCTGTAATTTTTTCAAAAAAGTTAATAATATATTCGCCGATAAAACTAAAGGAGAAGCTAAATACATATCTCAGGCATAAGTTACCTAACAGGAGATGAAAAGAAGATGACAACAAAATAAACAAAAAGACCTGCTATCAGAATCCCAGCATACACCAGACTTTGTGATGTTGATTGCTTTGGGGACTTGTACTTGATCTCACAGCATCTCATTTTTTCCTTCTCATACTCCAGTACATGCTCCACATACCTACATATACATACATCACCTTCAGAAACCTGGATACTAACCTTATAAAGAAAGGGGTTTTGTATAAACGTACTGCTGTGTGAAAATAGCAGTTTGAAGAATTTCTGTGCTGTTCACGTTTGCATCTTGTAGACGATGATCATACAGTAGAGAAGATAAATCTACAAGCTGTTCTTCAAGACCCTGTTATTTAATCAACAAAAGGTTAAAATTCTTCAGATTCCAAATCAAAATAGGAACTTTACCAATAACTTTTTAACCAATCACTTCAAATTTCTAGCAACATATCTGTGTACAGTTTTCAGAAGTCATATGAACAAAATTACGGTATGGTGAGATAGCAGTGTACATAGATTACGGTATGGGGAGATCAGAAAGGCAAATGGAGATAGAAAAGAAGTAAGAGGTATGACGTTGGAGTCCCACAATAGATATAGAGACCAAAATAGGTTAAATAAATTCCATGTCAGCAAAATAATCGATCACACAGAGGCTAAAAAATCCACATCAGTATTTGAACCAGTTCTGCGTCAAAACGACATAGACAAGACAGTTTTGTAAGCTTGAGTGACTTAAAAAAACGTGACTAGCTGAATACTTTGTTGCTATTTAGTGACTCTAATCTTTTATCCAGCTATATGCAAATATTTAAATATTAAGGCAAAACTTACATCCAAATACTTCTCGAGCTTGTCGACTAGTTCGTGAGGGAATGGTTCAGGCAAGTTTGTTTCCTTTTTGTAGAACTTTTCCAACCATAGTTCTGTGTTTGTCTTATTCTTCTTGCCTTTTACAGGTTCACCGAGAGGGGTTCTCAGATACTCTCCAGCAAAAGCTTGTACAGACTGAAAGAAATTAGAGTAAGTAAGCACACCTTGTGAAAATGCAACTGAAGGGAAGAATATAACAAGAAGATAAATGCAATATTTACCTCTGACATCTCTCGAATCCTATGAAGAGCAGAATCAACGCGAGCATATATTGTGTTTCTCTGTTAGCATGAATAATAATAGGACAAGAAAATTATATGCAAATTATGAACAAATCTAGGGGAGATTAATAAACCAATATCCTGGCATAGCTTGATTTATACTTCTGTGTTTTAAAAGTATCATTCAGGACTGAAAAAATGGTCTTCAAGTTTGTGGGTTTTAAAAAAGGGAAGGATATTCAGAAAATTATGGATATTAATGTGGGTATGGTCCGCTATACTGTTGGGTAACCAAACCTCTAAATCATCAGTTGGTGAAGGTAAATATTGCCTTAGTGCATCTTGAAATCTACCAAGGTAACCCTTTGAATTAGAGGTTTTGAAAGGGGTCACATTTTAGTTTGGGACAGGTCCAGTTGGGTTCACCCACAAACACTTTTTGTTCATTCCAATTAATACTTTGATAAAAGTTAATACATTAATAATGACTGCAAAACCAATATTATAACAATAATAATCTAAATCTTTGTCACAGATGGTTTTTTATCAGGTCATATGGATTAAAAATAGACTTTGGGTGACATTAGACCTGTCACCCTTTTAGCTCGACTCTTTTTTAGGTCGACCCATTTGACATAAAATACAACCTAAGTTGATTGTCCACATGTAAATGACTCAAAATTGACAAATCTAATCGACTAATTTGAAGGCACAACGGGCACGGGAAAAGAATTGTCTTACCAATGCAACATCCTGAAGCAATTGACTGACCCGAGAAGCATTAGAAAATGGTCCAAACGGATGACAACCAGCTGCCAAGAGCCAATTAACAACCGGTCTTTCATGAATATGAGAAACTTTTTCATATGGTGCACTTAATCCACCCACAACAGAAGCTAGTCCAGCCACTATATGGCGCTGCGCTTGCGATGGAACAACATGCCTTCTCTCCATCTCCGAGACATAACTGTATAACAAAAACCAAATAATCAAGTAAAATTCAGTATTTCCATAACCAGAAAATGAAACATGTTACAAGTTAACAATGGTTGCCATCTATCCCAACCTCAAAGGTATCTTGTCACTTTGATGTTGAAGTACAATAACAACATCGTTGCTTGTCCACAGAAGGCTTTCATCATCCATCATAAGGTGTGGATCTACATCAGCTAATGATAGAACAAAGCTGCAAAAGAGGCCCATTATCTTATTTATTATTTATCTTTGTTTAGCCTAAAAGATCCAACAAGCGTACAATTACTCACACAGGAACAACTCTTGTTCCGTAAGTACGATGCAGGTCCCCTTGTTTCTTTTGAACTGTCTTAGCTCTCTTCCTTCGAGATTTAGGTTTAGGAGCCCAAATAGGTTTATGCTTTAAAATTGAATCACTTACACCATCTGTCTCATCCATCCAGTGCTGTGGAAAATACCACCACAGTCAGTGTACAAGTGTGACTTCAAATATAGAAATTAAAGACACAAGCGAAGAAGTAGAGGTGGCAAAATGGGCGGGACGGTTTTGGGTCAATAACAAAGCAACATTTTAAGCGCAAAACTGACTACGGAAATATATTATTTCAACAACAATCTATTTTTTATTTACTAAACTGATTTACAAGGTTTTATGCGATAAACTTACACTTTAAGAGACTTTCGATCCCTCCCCTATTAGCTATTTATTTATTAACTCATTAGACACGATAGAGATAAAACAGGTCGAAATTGAGCCACCTCTAGCAAAACCAATAGAATGTATAACATAAGGATGTTGGATAAACAACAGTCATTGTGAGAACCAAAAGCATATAAGCGTAAAGTCAAACCAACCTGACGGATAAAATATTTATCAGAAAGGGATGGCTCAGAGACCTCAAGCAAACCAGCTGCTAGTACATCTGCAGATCGTTCCATTTCCTATCATAGAAACTTATGTTAAAAGGAAGTAGATTGTAAAGAAAAGTACTTGAAGTACGGAGATGTAAAGATAATGTCATGGGAGTAGAGCAGGACCTCTTTAAGGATTGCCCCATCAAGATACGTTTTTGTATGCACGTGGAAACGTCCGTCTTTTTTTGTTTCTTGGAGGGAATGACCACGCATAGCTTTTGAAACAGCGATTGCCAATTTCTCATGAAGATGTAATGAATGTGAACCACCAACAATCACTACATCTTCTCCTTTGTGTACCATCTTCCTAACCTGAAAAGAATGACACAAATTCACTAGATGACTATCCTTTTTAAGTCACTGGAAAAAAGAAAGAAGCAAATAGAAGCTCCCAGGGGAGAAATGCACCTCGGACTCGATGGCTTCAATGTCTATACTGTAGTTCTTGCCCTTCTCCATGATATTATAACGGTTATGATTTTGTAGCACAATTATTGGTATAAGCAACCTTGTTGCAAGATCTACAGTTTCAAACCTGAATCCCACACGTACAATTACAACATATAATCATTATAAAACCACAATTTGGGAAAACATCAACTACCATCTAGCCAGTATATCCCCCAAAGGAGGATAAACAGAGGGAAGATAAACAAGAAACGAGTAGAAGCCTATTTATATCTTGAAGTAATACTAAACAATCTGTCACAAAACTTAACAACATATAACTAGCATCAACAAACCTGACATCTGGAGCAATAACATGTTGAACTGTGATGCCAATCAAGGCAGAAAATTGACCAACAAAGTTGTCATGAGTGGTAGCATGTTCATTGGCAGCTATCGAGCTTTTAGGAAACATCGCATTCCGTAAGCGCGGAAGGGTCTTTGAGCTAACACTTCCTTCTTCGGTTTCAATTTTTCCGTATGTACACGGGCCTGCTGAGATGTCAATTACGACAAACCTGGCACCATTTGGAATCAGATAAAAACGCGAAAATCAGTTCAACTTGAAAGCATTTATGCAAAAAAATAACCAGAGTTTCAAATCAAGATAGTTACTGACAGTGAAGAAAACAGAAACAAACTAAGTTTCCAGAGTACCTGCCAGAGCCAAGCCATACTTGAGATGCCCCACCCCCATTATAATGATAACGATAAATGTAACCTCCTTCTTGCTGCTTAATATCTTCTTCAGTTAACTGATTCGGTTTTGTATACATTAAACTATCAAGATTGATATCCTTATTCCTAGGATCCATTCTAACCTGTATAACAATAACTAAGTAAGAAATATAACCCATTAACAGTTAGTAGATAATAAGAGAAAATGAGAGATATTACAGCTTACTTTATCAAAATTCACAACAAATATTGTTGTTGGCATAGGTCTGTCAGCCTCTTCAGCATTATATTTCATATTCTCATAGTCAAACAAGTAGGAATAAAGCTTCTGAAACTCTGGCTCCACAACTGAGGCATCTACGTCAAATGCTGGAACTTCCCTTCCAAAATCAGCCTACCAGTTACAGATATTAAGAATAAATTGATATCAACCTATATAAACATACGAGTCACTTGTCAAAGTCCAAATCTATAAACAACTGCAGTCACCTCTCTGGCGGTTCCAGCAGGAACCATGGCTCCTTTCAGAGCCTTTTCGAGTGCTATCAGTTCTGGCTGCGCCGCCTGTAGTATATTACAAGTTTACAAATACTCAAAAAGGGCTGCCGTGAAAATAAATGAAAAATAAATTTTATAAAGGTTGTCAGATGTACAAGCATGAAAATTCATTGATAAAATTACATAACTTTGCAAGGTAAAGCAAGCATGGGTAGAAAGAACTTACCGGAAATGCATTAAATACCATGTGATGCTCAATGTCAAGGGGTTCGCCAGTCTCTAAACACGAGGGCCTGTGAGATGGAAAACCCACTCGCAGAAACTCTTCCAGTTTTTGCGAATCCATTTTGTATCTATAACCCCCATCTCCACTGAAACCAATCAGAACCACGTTTACTTCAAGTGGAACTTGGAAGGGGACCTGCATTGAAATTTCATCACAAAGTATATAAGCATACAACCATACATCTGCTTATTAATAATATAGCTCACAGATAAAATACTATACAAAGGAATTCATTAGCATACATAAATGCCCATAGATCATTGAGATTCTAAAGTAGCGACTTTCACAGTTTCATCAACCCCAACTCGAGTTTAGCCAGATGAAACTTCCATCTACAGCAACTGCATTGTGTAATGGAACTAGTTGAGTACTAGCCAAGTGTCCCAAATACCCTCCACAATATAGTTAGTATGTAAAACTAAAGCAATTCCCGAGACCAATAATAAGTCTACTTATTGTGATATCAATTCATTTGCAAAAATGATACTGTTATGGTCCATGTGAGACATCCGCCTTATCATGATGATAAAACCTTGCACTTGTATGTTTGATGAACTCATTGTTAACTTTTGGTTCTTTACAAACTTCACATTAAGCACGAATTGACCATACTTATATCGTTCTGTATTACTATGTAAAACTAAATTTATACTGAAGATGGACTTTAACTAACTTACCTCAAAAATGAATGGGAAAAAAGATTAACGTTTAAACATAAGCACACCTAACAAATCGATAAATACCTGATAATTAGAAACAGCTTCATATATGCATGCAGTAAGATGTTAGCTATATTCATAAGCTTCAACTCAACATGCTCATATATATAAAAACTCGATTCAAACTATCTTAATGAAATTAACAAAAATTACAACTATGAGAATTACATATAGTGTAACCTAGTTAATCCAGGTACAGGGTGACAATCACCAGCAGAGATCCAAGGTGAATACCAGCAGAAGGTAACTTTGGGAATAGTTGGTGGATTTGTGCAAGACGGTTTAAGATTTTAATGATCGAATCTCTTTGAATCGTGTAGGATCACTTTCCATAAACAAACATTTGGACCTTATATTACACAAATTTTGTTGGATAAAACAAAGAGTGCTGAACTCGTTCTTGTTATCAGTATTTATATAAATGGTTACGGAGTTATAGCTGGATCACTAATAAGCTTAGCTGTTGATCATCCTAATTGAGTAACTACCTCACAAAGGGGGGCGCCGCCCTCTTGACCTGCTTGTTAAGTCAGTGACTTATACAGGTTTACACTCCGTACTTAAACAGGTCTAAATCTCTCAATCACGCTAAATTCGCTAACACCAATATGGTCACGTTTCCGAGTATGGACAGCCTATGTGGACCGGTTATCAACGCTTTACGGATATACGGTTTAACTTAAATAGATTGTACTCGAAATCATGATAAAATAAAAAAAAATTAGTTAGGATAAATAAATTCAGCTATTAGGAAATACAAAATCCAGTACATAAAAATTACCGTGAGTAAGATAATATTACCTCGGCACGAGAATGAAGCATAGTACGAACATCAGATCGAATACTTTCTTTAACATCTTGAAAAGCGCTGTGATGCCATTGTGGATGACCTGGATCTCTTTTGTATGCCTGTGCCTGTGATTCTGCTTTTCTTACTATAAAACCAACAAAAATTATATATATTATTATTATAGATATAAATATTTTATCAATTGATGTCATTTTTTATACATAAAATCCCCCCCTTTTTTTTCCCTTCTTAAAAACCTAATTTTGTTTATGTGAGGTTTTTATTTTGAGGTTCTTCTGGCCGGAGCTGGTGAAGTCTCGCACAGTGTGTATGGTGTGTGTGATTTTGAATTTACCAAACTACCCTTGTATTTCCATAAGTAAGTGTGTAATAAGTAATAACAGAAGCGGTTTTGGAGTTTTTTATATTCAGATGTATGTATGCGAGTGTATTTTATGGTTATTTTCGAAGGCTTCATGACCTTTTTTTTTTTTATGTATTATAATTTAATCGTGTCATGGAGTTATATGATAAATTTTGGTTTTTCATATCGTGATCTCTATTTTACAAATATGAAAATGATAGATAAATACGGTAAGATTTATGTATTCACAAAGTCCATGTGGCCATATGTAAGATGACCCGGCAACCACGAAGTCATTTATTTGAACCAGTCTTAATACCCGTATGATGTACGGATTGACTATAAATATTGTTCGATTATTTTTTTTATAAAGAAAATTAAATTTGAACATGTCCATCACATGCATTTAGTCTCTCCAATGGTAGCCTAATAGTGAAAGACGTGTATCATAAACATATCCATCAGGATCTAGCATTACTTTTGGTATTGGTAATGGTATCACCTAATCTAAAGTCATGATGGTAAATCATGGTTCATGTCGTTTTATAATTTTTAACCGCGTTTCGTTATATTAGTAGATAGATAAATAATTAAATAATAAGTAGTAAGTAATATTAAATTATAAGCTAAAATATAGATTATTATTATTATTATTATTTACTAATTAATTTAAGATATTTTAGGTTAAGACAACGTATGCTAGACCTTCCGATATTCGCGAGTAATTCACATCTTAAAAAAAAAAGAATAAATAAGTTTAATTTTTATATTATTATAAATAAAAATATGTCATAAGTTTTAAATTACGATTAAAAAATGATTGGTGATGGAATATTATATTTATGGTAACAATGAATATAATAGAATTTTTAATATAAAAGTTTTAATTATTTATGGTATCTAAAAAATAGGATAATTATAGATTTAAAAAGACACATGTCGCTTAAATAAAGCGCCATGTGTCGATTAAAGAAATCATCAATCCTGTTTTAGTTTATTGGTAGATATGCTATTAGACATTTAGACATAAAGAGTTTATGTGAAATTACGATTTTAAGCAAACTTTTAAGCTGTGTGTAAATTTTACCAAACATATGAAGCAAATTTAGTGAGTTTACTCTTTCATTTTATTTTTATTTTTATTTGTTTTCTTTTAATCTTAAGATAAGGTGCCTCACTGCCTTGTAGCCTTGTTGGGCTTTATCGACTGTGGTTACACCATTGGCCATAGTAACAAACGCTACGTACGCAGTTTATGAAGACATTTTTATTTCTAACTAGGTTAGAACCTGTGCGATGCACGACTTAATAAATTTTTTTTATATTATAGTCGATAAAATATGTAATTCAATGATATGTAAATGAATAATAAAATGAAGTTTATTCTTGTATTGTTTGAAGTCGAGTTTCTATCAATCCCTTGTATTCACTGATAATGAGTTAAAATTTACTTTAGACTTAACCCAAGATATGAACACAAGATGTAAATTATAATTGATAAACTAACTCATTTATAAAAATACATTATTTAACATTCATACTCATATAAAACAACAACCAGATGAATAAAATCTCTTCACATAATCTTAAAAAAAATCTCATATACAAATGAAATTCAAATACGTCAAAGCCCCATCTGAGTATCCAAAACTCTCTTCGAACTCAACTTCATTCATTCCATCACAATTTTAAAATTGCAAAAATAAGTAGAACTCACAAATAAAAAAAAAAATGTTCATAAAATATCTATACTCTTTATGTTTCAAAAGCATCATATAAATCAAATGACCAAATAATGATTAGTAGGCTTAATCACCCATTGTCTATTTGCAGCACGCTTAAATGATCTTACGTCATCACTTAACCAACTCAAAAAAGCATACGGATTCGGAGTGGGGCATCTTTTGCCCCGCCGCCGCCCCAAGACGCCCCAATGCCGCCCCACACACCGCCCCGGAGGGCGACTTTGATCAAAAAAAGTGGCTCCAAGCATATATATGCCGCTTGCTTTGTGTGTGTATATGTGTATGTATATACTGCTTTGATCAAAAAAAGAAGGGGCAACTCTTTGGATGCCTCATCGCCACATAACGGAAGACGCCCCTCCAAAGGATTGCCCCACTCCAAGCAGTCTAACAAACTAACTTGAATCACTACATATATTTCATTAATTAATAATTCATATCATATATTTTGCATTATTTTAAACATTTAAATTTAAATCCAAAATATATTTTGAACACATTTCAAGTTTTAAACATTTAAATTTAAATTCAAAATATATTTTGAACACATTGCACTTTAAAATTCAAATCGTGAACTAGTTTTAAGGATGTCAAATAAACACATGTTAGTGACACTAGCCTGGTACCCGCGCGTTGCAGCGGCGACGGTTTATAGCGTGTAAAATGTCATGACGACGATAACTTATAACG